>CM060957.1:140610387-140840387 GCA_030765055.1 Mantis religiosa
CTTAACTTAGGATATGAGAAAATCCAGGAGCAGCTCCCAGCCTTTAAATACTCTATATGAGAAACAGACTTGATTCCTAGCTATAAGCTAGCTATAAGCTTTCTTGGGGAACAGAATTTGGTATCACTGGACAGACATTAGATCTAACCACCCGCTTATTTATTTCCAAATGGGGCCTTATTTGAAGCGAAACATTATTTATCATGAATCTAGAGTGTCTTGTGGTCAATTCATTTACAATAGATTTACTTGTTAAATACATATATATTCTGTTTGATATTCTTGATACAAAACGTACATTTGAGGGATCAGTTAGTTTGCCTACTGCTAGAACATATTCTTTTATTGATATATTACTGTGGGCTTCAATTACTATAGCTTGTTCTCTATTTGGGTGTAAACTTTTAGAATATGATACATTTCTAGATGAATCATTAACTGTACTATAACCATTTGTCTTGTTTAGCTGGTAGTGATCAGCAACAGCTATTTTAGGTTAAGGTTAATATCATAAAATATTGTCTGATTAATACTTATTACGTTTATCCACTCACCGGATTCTATTCTTATAACTGCGCTGAAGTTACACTGTGTAAATTTCAATATTCAACTCTCTTTAAAATCTCTGAATCACTAAGTATATACATAATTATATATGTAGAGTCACTCGGAACATTAAACCTCGACACTGCAATCTGACTTGTCACTTAAGTAAATACTGAGTTGCCATGGTTTTTCTGTCCAATTTTATTGTTCCCTTCTCATTCATTTCAAGGCTGTAGAACAGTGTTAAGTGGATTGTAGTGGGCGGTGGCTCTGCTCTAAGTTTTTCGCTGGTCGTAGTGGGTCTTTGCAGGGTACAGACGGGATTGAGAGTAGGGCAAAGTGACGCCGAATGCATTCGTACTGTAACATTAGGGACCCTATCCATGGTACTCTAGTCGCAATCCGGACCATGTCGCCTTCGAGTCCCTCTCCTAATACTGGCCTACGTTAACTGTTACCTATCTTTATCTCACTACCATATAGGTACCTGTAATAACATATTGGCCTACAATGTCTTGTAGCACTTATTTACTATATCCTTTATCATTTGTTTCTCAAAGTCCCGCATATTTATAGAAACTTATAGTTCAGTTTGAATTCATTCATACATGATAGCCCAGATAACTGAATATATTAACTTGCGGTATGTTACTGTTATTTAAACTTACTTTAGCTACAGATACTTGCATTGTTAAGTCATTAATTTTGTTAGGTTTGTTGGTATTTGCAAGTTATAATCGTTATCGTTTCCTTGATATAGAAGACAGTAATTTGTTTTCTGTATCCGCAAGAATGACTGATCATCTGAATAGTAATTAATTCAACGTTCTGCCTACAGTGTTTCCTCATCTTCATTTGCCATTATAAACTCTAGAAAAATAAAATCCTCTAAGTTCACTTTTGTACGATATTGACAGCTACTTTTCATTTTGATTCCTTTAAGGTAACTTCTAATCAAAGTTTCATCGTGAATATTATGTACAATATACATAATTTTTATTGGTTAGGAAAGTTACATGAACATTGCACGGAAGATTATATTTTCTTTCTTTGGTGTTCATAATTTGTTTTCTAGGTAACATCTTATGCTCTAGAGTTATGAAGTTTGATATGGACATTATTCGGACTATTATACTATGAAAAAGCTGATGATATCTTACCACAGAGATTTTAAGTAAAACTGATTTGAAATCTCAGAGTTCCCTGGTTTGTTTATACACATCAGCACTATTAAAGTTCTGAACTCGTTAATATTGTTACAGAAAGTTCTTCAGACGAGTACACACGTTCGTGACAATGCTGAGAAGCAATTTCAGTTTTCCTTCCACAAATTGCTTGCAGCGCTGAACGATATTGGCCCAAGGAAGCGAGAGATATTGACTATGACCTCATCTCCACCATTTTAGCAAAGACAAATAGTGCATAATTAAAACACCGTGATAAAGTCCATTGTTTCCGTGTTTAACTCGTAATTAAGAGGCATCTCCCTGAGCTTGGACTTAATTGCTTGTCTGATGTTTCCACCCTGTTTATCTGCAACTAGAGACAATGGATATACGCACCTATTTATCACCTTATATCTCCTGCTCTTGTTTTAGAGGGGCGTTAGAAGCGAAACGATCACGTGTAGATATTTGTGGTAGAAGTGTTAAAAATAGAGCTTTATTTTGTGAGTGAGAATGATTGAGGAATGAGGCTGAAAGTTGATCACATTGTTTGGACTGAAAACATGCAAACAATTTTTCACATCTGTTCTAATGGATTTATGAGCCACTCAAACAATTCACCATCACATTATTCTGTAAATTTTTACTCTAATAAACATATAATTCGCATCATGAAAAACATGGGTGATAACACTAGAGTGTTATAAAAATCATTTCTCACCGAGTCCTATGCCCTTTAATTTCTAGTATGACCAACTCGAGTTAAAAGTTCTGAGTATTTGTAGTGCCAGCTGTTGGACCTCACGGAGAAATAAATATTACATGGCAGTGGCGACGCATTATAAATTTCAACGATAAAATAAAACAATAAAACAAACAATAAAAAATCGCTTTATAGCCTCAAAAACGTATTAATATACTTTTGTAAGAAAAGTTCAAAAGCCAACAAAATAGATTATTCTGCTATAATAAGAAGCTAATGATCTAGTCCTGGATACGAAAACATTTCAAGAACCTGCCTTTGTCTTGGGCAGTGGTGCTGATCTTCTTGTGATCTAATGCGATACCCTGCCACTTCGACTTGTGCACAAGACATTTCACCTTCATTCATTACGGCAATTGAATATTAGAGTTTGTTAATGGGTCCCATGAATTGGTCTAAGATCGACGAAAAGTATGGGGAGGTAAACTGCCCTCCCTTATTTCGCATGATGTTGTACATCATTAGTCATTATGGATACGAAGATAAACATACTAGCAAGTTGGCCCATAATAACGTGCAGGATTATGTAAACAACGGGCATATATTTTCAAGAGGCACTGGCTAAAGCAGAGGAAGACAGCATCGAGAGTTGTGATTTATTTCAGCCGGGAGCGAGGTCTGCAGTGCGTGTGACGTCGGGCAAGAGCCGTGTAGCACCAAGTTGCCTATATAAATGGTGCTATGAGTACAGAATCTGAGGGTTCAGCCATGTGTAGCGCACTCGATGACAGCAATGCAGCTGCCGTGTACCAAATGGATTTGTTAAATTTACAATGTGACGATTTATTGAAGGACAAATATACACACAAGAAAGGCTTGGTTGATTTTTACAAGAATGTCCCCCAAACCAGATTTCCGAGTTTGTATTCACTTGCCGCACGGACATTGTGTATATTTGCCTCGACATATGTGTGCGAACAACTTTTTTTTCTGTTATGAAATGACATAAGGCCACCCCCCGAAGTATCTTGTAGCACAATCTAACATACAGCCTTCGATTACAAATTTCCCAGACATTATGTCCTGACTTTAATAAACTAGTTAAAGAAAAACGAAACAGAAAGTGTCGGAAAATGTCCACGTAATTTTACTATGAATGGGTCTGCTCTAATTTGCAGAGAAAATTACTTAATGTTTTATTTTATTTACTGTATAACATGCATTACGTCCAGATAAGCTACGAGTTGAAGTTTTATATATTTTCTCACAACACAGAGCTGGAATATAATTGTTTATAAACTGTTACCAATTGTGTAATTAAAGCAGTCAGCATTAATATTACAACACCCAAGATGTAAGTTGTACATATTATTAATACCCGATAATTTTCCTGTCTTTTCCACGCTGTCGGAACCCCAACACATCAAACTATTTCCTTCCTCTTGTACAGCAGAAATCAGCGCTGTGCCGTCAACGCTAACCTGCCTTTCGTTCGGGGGGCATATTTGGTGGTTAGAGCTGACGGAGCTGACGTCACACCGACACTACCTCTCTTCCCCTGGTCTAAAGCATTTATGAAATTTATGAAAATATAGAAATATTAAGAAAATAAAAGAAACTTGGAGAAAATAATATTTAAATAAACAGGAAAGTGATATGGCGCAGTTCAATAATATATCGTGAAACTCCTGTCGAGATATTACAAAACATTGTTGTCAACAACGGAAAACCCTAAAGATGCGGTAATGTTCAAGAATATTGTACTCAAGATTTCATGCATATTGTGACAATAACGAATTGATCGTAGAGCTGGAGACATTTTGAAACATGAAATTTCGAGTAAAAATATTTAAATATGTTCATACGAGACTGAAAATATGATTGTTACACATAATGAATATGTGCTACATTAAATATTTAATACCAACAATACGAACTTGTCTCTAATATGTTCATCTTAAAAATATGAAATAGAGACAATTAGAATAATAATTGAGGGGTCGTTCACATTTGAAACACACCCTATAAGATATTTGCTAAAACAATTATAGTAGAACTTCCTTTACCCGGATCAACTGGGACCATGGCCGATCCGAGTTCGGGTTATCCAGAGAATGACGGAAAAGCGACAAAGAAAGTCATGTACATCACCGAAATAATTTCACTGCACTTTACCATCGGCACACATTCATCTAAAAACATATACTGTATGTACTATAATAACCTATGTATTAGCACTGTACACAATATAGCTACAAACTAGTCAGTAGTCAAAAGGTCAGTTAGCTTCTGCTGTTTCAGTTTAGTGTATCACTTACAAGCAGAGCAATCTGGCATCCCAAAAAGCACTTGTCTTTAAACCTAGATACAATCCGGCCCAAATCAGAAATACGTTTTTCTCTCCCTTGTTAAGATATGTTTAACATTTACAGAAGCTGGACCACATCTGTAAACGAAGCCAAATCTAACAACCAAGTACATGGAAATATTTTTTTTTTCTGCCGGCCTAGAAATGTCGTTAGTTCAGTTAATTACGATATATTAATGTCACTCTAAGGTTGATGTCAATAGCCGCATGAGACACCCGAGAGTCGCATGCGGTTCGCGAGCCTCGTTGTGTTCACCTATCTCTAGTATAATGGATAGTTTCGGCTTAGGGTACGATTTTCTTAAAAATCTCCGTGTCAATTTTTAGAAAGTACTGGAAAGAAATGTGATGCTAGCCTCAATTTTCGTTTTTGAGTTATGCTAAAGCTTGTCTCAACCTTAAAAGACAGTATGGAAGTAAATGGAATATATCTCTGTCTAACACACGGAAATTCTCATTAGCGTCGTCCCTTTTTACCCTCGCGTTGTTGCCATTTTTTAATAACATGGTATAAATAATTAAGTGTAATAATTTGCAGCTTTGAACACACTGCAAAATATTTTCTCTATCAGATTATGTCTCTTTTACAGTTTTTTCTGTTTTTATGGGCTCAAACGTTTGGGAAATTTGCTTGATTTTGGGTGAAAGTCGATATTTGCTATTTCTATGTTCATCATGGTCCTGCGACGTGGCGTAGCGGGCTTAGGCAGCATGCCTTGGTCCCTGGCCACGGAAAGCGGCCCGGGTTCGATCCCACCCATGTGGTGGGGATTTTAGGTCCCGGGTATAGGACCGGTGCCCACTCAGCATCGTGAGGAAAGTGAGGAGCTTACGCTAGGTAAGCGGCCCTGATTACGGAAACCAACATTTCGGCTGGGGGACGCCAAGATGCTGATCACATCCCCTCCCCGAATCGTTTGGATGATCGTCCACCTCTGCCGTGCGTAAGTGGGCGTGAGGCCGGCAGTCGGGTTGGTAGGCCTTGGCCCTCTAACGGCTGTCGCGCCATGGGTTATGTTATGTTATGTTATGTTATGTTATGTTATGTTATGTTATGTTATGTTACATTATGTTCAGCATGCGGTAACTAAAACTTGCTGCTATAATACTACAACGATTTTTCTTAGGTAGAGAATGCTACTAGGCTCCTATCTACCAAGTTTGAATTTTCCATTTTAAATCAGACGAGTGTTGTAATTTCGGAAACTGATATATATATGTATATATATATATATATATATATATATATATATATATATATATATATATATATATATATACGCACTGGAAAATGTAGGCAGCGAGAAAAAATTTTGTAATTGGTTTTACATCGGTGGTCAAAGCGAGAGAAATGTAAAGGACGGCTGAAGGTAATTTTTAAAAGAAACCGCAATTCTAAGTTCCTGTATTCGTCCTATATGTCACACAAACAAAAGGCATCCATCTATTCAAAGAACGGCGACATGCAAGGCAGGCAACATCCGTCTAATGTAAACAGAGAGCCGGCAATGTGATGCAGTAAAAGTGAATACGTTTGCAAGAAGAGCTCCTGTGATTACGTTTATAGCGCGTGAAAGATTGAAGTGTTACGTCAACATATTTAAATGTTTTGTAAATACTTATAGCTTTGGAAGGAGAAGCTAAGAAGAAACGATATACTAGTAAGCTAAGAATTAAGAACAGAACAGTAGTAGTGAGTGTCTTATGTTATTTTTCAAGTAAAATTAGTATCAGTAAGGTAATGAAAGCAACAGCTAAGGCTACCGGGTGTTCAGAAACATTAGGATATAGAATAAAACAGGAATGAGTGAAAGCACTCCTATGAACTCCATAGATAAAGGGGCGGGCAAACAAAAGAACGCTCGTTTAACGCAATATGATGGAATAGTGCGAAGCAGAGTGCAGTGTATTGTTTAGTCTTTGCTGCTTCAAAACATTCCACCCACGCTCAATCTACTTTTGGCAAGGGTAAACAGTGATGACGAAACCCTACCTAATTTCTCAAGGGCCACTTTGAATCACTTTCTACACGATTTGGGGCTCGAATATGAAAGAAGGGCTAACAAGTGTATACTAATAGAAAGAGAAGTTATTACCAGATTTGTCGTCGATGCTAATGGACGACGAAATGGAAGGAATTGCACCCTCATCAGATGACAATGAAGAAGCATAAAAGTAACCATCATTGAGTGCCTGCATTTGGTTTGTTGTAAAGTATATTTTTATTTGCAAGATCATGTTTTGAACTACTGAAGTAACAAGTAAAAGGAGTAAAAATTAAAATGCATGCACTCAGAAATTGAATCTCTTAAAATAGAATTTAATCGCAGTGTACATATTTCCGTATTAATGATGTATCATTTACAATACAATGTCAAACCGGCAGACCAGTCGCTGCCTTGGCCGAAGTTGCCATTGTACGTAAGGTACATGTGGCAACAGGGCGCCCCTTAAGACCAGGTGCGCGCACCTTTTGCATTTAAGGTGCTCACGTTAACCAGTTGTTTAGTGAAATGCGATACTTATGTCTTTTTCCTATGCCTTAGGGGGAGCTAGAAATACTGCGATCCAAATTAACAAAGATCTAATTTCAATTTTTAACATGCGTCAGTAAAAGCTACTTAACATTTTAATATTCTGCTCTTTCTATGTTTTACATTTCATTGGTGTTATAAATGTTTTCCTTTCTCAAAATGGCATATATGTTTTAACCTTCTGTGCGTGGTATCTGAAAAATTGCAAAATGAATATAGGGATTTTAAGACTTCGTAGAATTTATTACATTTCATTTACAATCACGTAATTCAATTCTTCAAATGAAAGAACTCAGACTTTTGGGTATATCTGTGTGCCTATGTATGAACAGTTTCTGCCGTCTTCCTTTAGAAAGCGCTGGTATCAAAGATGACGACTAGTAAACATACAGAATTTTGTATCTTGCAGTTTGCAAGGACTAACTCTTTAGTTGCAGAGCAATGTGCATTCTATACTAAGTTCCATAATTCTATAATTCTCCAAGTGATGACCTTATCAGTTTGAAGACACCGTCTGTCTGTAAAGGGAACAGTACGTGACAATTGTTTGAAGAACTGTTGAACGAGAGTCTTCCACCCGTAGCAACAAGAAGTCAGTTCAAAAGGCTGATCGTAAATTGGCAATTTCAGTGACGTCGTGTGAAGAATTTTAAGAGACGCTTACAAATGCGTCCTTATGTTTGTGGTTGTTTCAAGCTCCAAAGACTCAGATATTTTTAAGTGCCAACTTCGCAAACAAAACATTGAAGCATCAGGATGAAGGATTCTTGGGTCCTGTCATCTTATGTGATGAATTGACATTACATCGAAATGGAGAAATGAAGACTCATAATCCACACGATATAGTAGAGTTACGAGATTGCTCAAAATCTAATGTGTTGCGACATCACGGCAGAACGTCAATGGGACCTTTTTCAGCAAAGTAACGTTAACGTTATGCGGTACAACTATGTCTCTTTTCTCAGTGAGAACTTATTAGGTAGCAAGATGGTGCGCCACCTTATAACTCAGTAAAGAATTTGTTAAATGGCGTTGCATTAGCCTTACTGGGCCAAATGACAGCTTGTTTCGCATGGCTTCCACATTCACACGGTTGATTTAGGAGGGTTCATACAGCAACATGTACCAATTGATCCAGCCGACTTAAAAAACGGCATTTAGCAGTCGTTGCAATAATTACTCCAGACACTGATCAAGGCTTAGAAAGAACTGCCCTATCGAATGAATGTCTTCCGTGTGTTCAATGTGCTCGCATTGAACACTTAAAGAAAAAAAAAAACTTTGTGTAATGTATTATTTATAGCCTTAAGTTAAATATAATAAATGCATTTTAAACATCTTCAATAGGAAATATACGATTTATCTAACGGATAAATGAATTTTGAAGTAAGGGGCGTTGTTGAAGGAACTTCAGTAAAATTGATAATTCCTGACCTTCACTTACTTTTCTTCGATCAGAAAACCGCACCACTATTGCAAATACAAATATTACACCAAATGGCTTTCTTAAGTATAAGAAAGGACTAAGAACATAATTTTGTAAACTTTGAAACACCATAAGTTCTAAAAATTGGCTTATTTAAAAAATGTTGAAAACTTATAAAATAAAAATTTTTGAAATAGGCAAGAAATCTTAAACTGTAATATTTTTTCTTTTTTTGCATATTAAAAATTGAGGTTATAGCAGCACATAAAACTAGAATGTTATTCTCTCTCCGTAATTTAATCAAAACACTGATAACTGGTCGGTAGCGTAGATGGTAGCATGTCTGCCTCACGTTCAAGAGGTCCCGAGTTCGAATCTCGGTCAGGGTGAGTTACCTAGATAAGGTTTTTTCAGGGTTTTCCCTTAACCTTCAAGACGAATGCCGGGTAACTCTAAGCTCTATGGACCCTGGACTCATGTGAGCATCATTTCAGCCAATTCATTCGACGTCCGATATAACTTAATGTTGGGACGGACGTAAATTTAAAAAAAAGTGAATCATCACAATAGTTTTTAAACACAATTACATTGGTTATCAATACAACTCGATTTTCATATGTCAATGAAATAGCAATAAGGCTTTCGATTACCTAAAGGCATCCTTAGTATAGCAAACATTTAGGAGAGAGTTTCAAGCTAGTATTAGTATACACGCATTATTAGCTTCGTGTACCTATACATTAACTTAACTTGCTGATCCAATGCACTATATTTTCATCCATGATGAAAATAAGAGTATCATCTTTTTACGCTTGTCGACTTTCTTCTGTTTCATTAGACAAGGTGAATGGTAAGAGGGTTGTAGTATAATATAGTGGAGTGTCAGCCAACAAAAAAGGAAGGGGTGGAGAATAAAAGAACTGTCTGCAAGCTCGGAAAGAATGGAACGTTTAGCAAAGACGAATGACTTTATAGGGTAATGATACCAATTGCTGCATGCTCATTAAAATAAATTAGGCTTCAAAGTATATAGTGAATAAGAGCAATTCAACCAGCAAAACGTACCGTCATACAATGTCCTTACATCGTCTTAAATAAAATATTTCAAAACCTTATATATATACACATATATACATATATTCATTTACTTGCTTCCTTAATTTATTTTAGTATCTCTTCTACAAATCATTTGAATAAAAGCTTAGTTTTCACTTTACCATAATTTAGTTGACAAAAAGTTCAGAGACGTAACTTCATTACAGATATTTTTCTTTGTAAGAAACATACAACAGGCAAAGTGTTAATTAAATCTTTAAAACCAGGTACCTAGAGGCAGGTTTTGAAATTCCATAAGCTTTGCATAACTCAATGAAATAAGTAAATAGACAAATGTCACTTTAAAACCTGCCAGTAAAGAATCCCCCAAAAAAATACTTGACAAAAAGTTTGGTTTTAACAAGATCTACATTATTTTAGGTAATAATTTGTTATATTTTATTAAATACCTGTATTAAAGTGTAGATAAAAATAATTACGAATTAAAGGCTTCATAGAAGAAATGTCATGATAAATATTTTATTGAACATGCATATAGTTTAAATCAGATGTTATTTTGATCAAAGTAGTCTTAGACCATTTCTGGGTAAATCAAGATTAAGGAATATGTTTCCATTTAATGGATTATTTAAAGTGGAAGATTTTGTTCAAAATTTTGGTGTAAGGGTTTCACTGCCAAATGTGGCGTTTATGAGAGTTTTCACTTTTCATTTAAGCTGCCAAAAGTGCCACACACTCGGATATCCAGAGTTCGAATCCCCTTTAGAGTGAGTTACTGGAATAAGGGAAAGACATAAGGTTTCGTTATTCGGGAGATCGTCAGTTCGATTACCGTGGCCGACTTGGTTGAGCATTGATTTTTGGGGTGTTTTCCCGGGTCGCTAGACGAATGCTGGGAAAATATAATTGCATGTACCAAATTCCCATCCCTCCATTTCACCTCACTTCCCATTTTACTTTACCTTTCATCCCTGTTGGCTATTTCAGGGTTCCAAGGGCCGGTGGGAGTTTCGGCTTGCCATTCATAGGACCTATCGGGGTTGGATGAACATCTGGAGACGTTAAGAACAGCATCTAAGTCTGGACCTGCCGACCTGGTTCTAGTCATCCTGTGTACTTTTGATAGTTTCTTCTCGGAAGTTCCAGAACCAAAATAGGCAACTGTGGACTTAAGTAACAAAATTCCCTTTCCACTTTCCCCTAACCATTAACTCTTAGAAGTATGCAATGGTTTTACTTTCTCCACTACGTACAGCAAGTAAGAGTTTTGTTTTCCACTCAAAAATTCGATTTAATGTCCTTTGAATAAAAACAGCATGGTATAAAAAAATCTAACACACAGAAAGACGAAACGCTACTATGTTTTAATCTGTACATTTACTTATTCCGATACTAATTACTTTATCAAGTATCTCTGTATACTACAAAGATGAAGAATTTCATTTCAAAAGAGTGTAGTACTACAAGATTTAAGAAAATCCCTCCAATTGAAACTACACTTTACTTGGAAGGAATTTCATTATCATTATCAAAAACAGCTAAGGATTTGAATTAAACTATTAAATGTTAAGGCATTTAAATAACAAATAACAAGCACATATTGAACGTTCCATTTTCAGTAATCTTTTGTTATAAACACAGACGGGCGAAATTTATGATACAAGCTAAGAAATTATATTTAGGAAAGGAAATTACAGACAAATTTAGGGTACTTAATTGGCGTTGTGCTAGGATATCCAGGGAAAACTACAGTCGGGAAGATGTTCCTTGTGAAATTTGAACCACTGACATCCTGCTCACCATTTCGCGTCATATACCTCGACTACCCACGATGCTTGAATTTTCTATAACAAGCTGCGCTGTTATTTTCATTCAAAATAAATTGTGTAGACCTTTGTATAACTGGAAAACCAAAGAAATGGACAAAACTTTTCCACTCGTTAAAACACCCAATTTTTGTAGGCACAATATTTTTTCATACTGTCCTAGATTCTTATTATGAGATTGAATTTCCAAGAAATATACCTTATACGGCAGATAGAGTCAACATGAAAAATTCAGTGCCACGGCCGGCATTTGAGCCACGGATCTACTGGTTTCCGTCCAGTCGCTCTTATCCATTGAGCTACTTTGGCCAACTTGCTATCATGACATTAAATTCTCCATTTGACTCATATTTCCCCGGTAAACCACTAGGGGCTCTCGCATTCGAGATATACCGAGATACTTACTATCGTAAGCACTTGAGTCCCAGTCTTTATCATTTAACTCTTAATATTTTAAGTTAATTCATGGAAATTAATCATTTCTTCACACTAGCCGTATATAGGCTAAGGTTTTTGCCTAAGGTTTTTAACAAAATATATGAGTCAAATGGAGAATTTAATGTCATGACGGCAAGTTGGCCATGGTAGCTCATTGGGTTAGAGCGACTGGACGGAAACCAGGAGATCCGTGGTTCAAATCCCGGCCGTGGCATTGAATTTTCATGCGGACTACCAAAACCCTTAGCCTATATACGTCTGGTGTGAAGAAATTATTAATTTCCATCAATTAACTATAATACATTATACAGTTTTAAGTATTAAGGTGGCTATTCAACTCTTTCACGTGGTCACACAAAGAGGAATTTAAAGTGCACGATATTATAATTAACCCATGGCGCGACAGCCCTTAGAGGGCCAAGGTCTACCGACCCGATTGCCGGCCTCACGCCCACTTACGCACGGCAGAGGTGGACGATCATCCAACTTTCCTCACGATGCTGAGTGGGCACCGGTCCTATACCCGGGACCTAAAATCTCCACCACATGGGTGGGATCGAACCCGGGCCGCTTTTCGTGGCCATGGACCAAGGCATGCTGCCTTAGCCCGCTACGCCACGGCGCAGGACAAGTGCACGATATAGGCCCCCAAAATTTACACATTGGAACTTCTTCGGTTTCCGTATCTTCCTTGAACCTCCAAAGTAATATTTTAAAACTACCATTTCTGCAATTCTCTGCAAGAATAGTTTGTAAAAGTGCATCCAGGGACAGCTTTATAAATGCAATGTATTTATTCATTTGTTTTCAGATTTTAAAGCAAACTTAGATTATTATTTGTAATTGAAAGGCTGAGTGCAACAGTGGTCTACCCCACGTTTTAAGGGAGTTAAGACATTGTACTGCAAAGTTGACATCAGCCGGTTACTATAGTTTGAGAGCAACAAATCAAGTTGCTGCCACTGCGCAAAAAATATATTTCTTTGAGTATATAGTGATTGTAATAGGCAGGTCAAGGTTAATGACAATATATGGCAGGGTCAACTCAAACTTAACATTGGAGAGGGTTAGACCACTGTTGCGCTCAGCCTTTCAATTGAAATACGTATATGTACAAAACAATAGTATAATGGAAATTTAATGAATCGAATTGTAAATATGCTTTTTAACATCAAGTGTAACATGCTTCATTAAAACTGATTTCAACTAATTAACAAGGAAAAATCTGTAGCCTGGAAAATGCACTTTGGCAAAAGCTCAAAAGAAGAGTGGTGTAGATAGCCTTTACATACCTTCACACTTACAATCTCAACATTTTAACACACTTTTATAGTGATAGAATGAAATAGCAAATTGTGTAACAGAACTTAATGGTAGTAAGTCAAGTATATTTCGAAACGGCATTAGCAAGTTTCATAGTTTAACACTATCGAAGGAAAGAAAATTTTCTAAATTTATTAGAATATTAATATTACAATAAACAGTATATATTATAAATAGGATGCTTTGTTGTTTATCTGGGAATTATTTGAAATTGGATTAATGCTTTTATGATTCTAACCTAAAAACGACACATTTAGTAGAAATGGCATTTTTATTTCAATATTTGTGAAATTTACCTGACAAATTGTGCCTACTGGAACGTTTGAAATTGATTCTTCTATAAACGACCTCCTTCTCCCGTGTCAATTTAATGTTGTGAAGTGACCACCACAGCTACTAATATGGTCACAGAACTGCTGCGGAAACATTGCCCAACGTACAGCTAGCTAGCTGTTGTGGCTTGGGAAGGTTTAGTTATCTATTCCTTTTCCCATACTCCCTAATTTATTTACCCCAACGTTCTGGACAGTGCAATTTCCGCTAAGTACTGTAGGCAGGAAGATGGAGTTTTGCAACGTTCAGGACAAGGATTCTTGCATATTTCATAATACTTTTTTATCTGGTACTGCTGACTTTCTTTTTCCGTTAGCAGTAGTAATCATTGAATTTAGTTTTATTTATTGGTGTGTTTAACTGCTTTTGATCTTAGCGTCCCAGTCTCCATACTGGCCGTGAAATTTAGCTCCGATACCTCCATCAGGTTTGAGATTACTTTACGTGCCGTAAATTTACAACACGGAACCACCGGCTTTACCTCCCTTTCGATGGAAGTTATGTTAAAAGTTTTACGTCCGAAGAAATTCTCAACCTCCGGCTAGCAGTAGTGGAAATTTATTTATTGTTTTTAATTAATATATGGGCACAAATGTTTCGCTTTCTTGCCTTCATAGCCTTATGGTTTTTTATTACAGTTGGACAGGGGGTTTGAATGCTTAAATATATGAGCTACTTCATGATATGAAGTGATTTTAGAATTGGTTAGGAAGTCCACAAAGCAATTATTCATAATCAAGGGCTGTTCTTCAAAACCGACTAACAATACGTCTTCTGAAAACCATGTAATGTATTTAGTTTTCTAAATTAAAGGAACAACTATTTTCATACTGCTTCCTTGATTTCTATGACAAACTGTTGGAAACATCGGTGGTATCAAATTTTTCTAAATCGCTGTTGCGTTCAAAAGTCGCGAGTACCATTTCTACCTCTTGTACTGTTGCTCCGAGATTCTTGAAAGGTTTGGGCGAAAGGGGAGCAGCACGCATCACCGAATGAGATCATGAGTCGCAGAAGCAGTATGGTACAGTTTCGCCACATAACCAGCATATGACAAGGTGCTCGACCAATAAATCTGTAACGCCACAAGACGTGCACTGGTTTTAGGCCTAGCAACTCAATATTTTTGTCTTTTATGATTAAAATCTTGGTCCCTGAGACGTTTACCTTATGTTTACTTAATCTTTATTGAATCTGTAACTGCATATCTACCAATAAACTCAGAGAATATGCCAAAAGTGCATTTGCAAATGTAATATTAATGACAAAAACACACGAAGTGAACCATTCCTTACTTAAGTGTCATTTTTCAACGCTGTACCCGTGTGAGAGGGATATCAACTGGTTCGCTGAACAGGTTATATTGATTAAATAAAGGATTTGGTGGATAACCGTAATCAACAGTCAGCTTTTTAAGTATTTATAAAACCATAGAGATTAAACATCCATACCCAGGTTAGGTTAACTCTAAAAGTATTGTAAATAATTAACCATTAATTCAAATAGTGTCTTTAAAAAGCTTCAGCAGTGGGTGGAATCTTTAAGGCTGGAAATGTTAGGGACCTATGCGCGTTTCTGTAGCCTAGAGCCTCCTGTAGTGCTTTCCCTTTATCCCTTCCTCCTAAGTCTCTTCTTTGTATAACCTACAGTGCTTTCAGACCTACGAACGGAGCAACTAACGTAACCACTGTGTGGCGGTTATTTCATACTTCTAAATTTTAAGAATGTATTTTGAATTGTTATGAAAGGATTAATTTGTACGAAAATGAAAGTCCTAATTTAAGTTGGTCAAGAACTAAAGCATTGCGAGTTAAATGTTATATAATATTGTCGTTATTTGTAATTGTAAGGATGTGATTATGTAATGTGGTGACGTGGACCAGTAAAAGATAAGTAATTTGATTGTTATAGTAACGTAGAGCGAATAGAACTCATGATTGCCTGAAATTAGCGTCCTTCTGCAAGCGACTGTCTTAGGAGTAAGACGTGTTTTGTGTCACTCCGAGAGTGTGCAGAACTTGTTTTGGTGAATGCATTTGTAATGCACTAGTGGTGTGTGCAAGAGATATACAATTCATCGATGCAACAACCATCGTATGTTAAAAACTGCATTTACATCATTTAACATTGTATCAGAATTAAAAATTGTTTCGCTGGAATAAAATCCACAATATTTGAAAGAGAAGAATTGTGGTTTATTCTCCAACAATAGCAGTATAAAATTCCTATACTCCGAGACCTCGCCCAGAGGTAAGATTTCTTGTTCCAGAGCTGCCGTGGAACCTACAGGATTTCTACAAGATCGTCACCAAAGGTGAGAAACAGATCATCACTTCATCATCCATCCCATTTGCAACTCAATTACCCATTGCAACTGTGCTAAACAAAATGGATATGATAAGTTTTTAGAATAACGAATCTATTCCACTACTTTCAATACTTAACACTGTTTTAATATATGTAGTAACTTTATTTAGCTTTTTATTAGCATGTGCAATGGATTATATTAATTCTTTAAATATAAAAGAATTATAGAAAACAGAACTGAAGTTCATAACGGCTATACAACTGAATATATCAAGATTAAATCTCCCTTAGATACGCCCTGTGTACAATAAGTTGTTGATTACTACTACATCAGCATTCCTTAATAAGGCAATATGAAGAATACATCACGAAGATAAACAACGATTAACCGCTTGACTGACGTCACTGAATTGGCCTGCATGCTTTAGTTTCGCCTCTGGAATGTAGTAACATCGATCAGTTAATATTATACCACGACGATGTCGAAGTAATCCAGGATTAGTGATGTGAACCCCCAGCAAAGCCTCTAATCAAGCTTCATCGATCACAAGCGAATGTTCAAAGTTATAACAAACTTCAGGGTAAAGCCTCATACAACAAACTTGTTCAAACTTCAGCATTAAGCGGATACAAATATAGTTTGTTTACATGTGTATTACAATACAGTGATCACTGAGAAATTCATTGCGTTTCCTAATAATTAAACACAAAAGCTCTTAATAGGTATGTGTAACCCAAGCGTACAATTCTGTAAATTATAGTGAATATTTCATTTTCACGAATGAATAAAGGAGCAAATACGCTAGCTGCATACAATGTTTTGTGTAGTTTTAGCATTACATGTTCATATTAAATCCTAATGTTAGATAAATAAACGTTATTTTACTTTATTTTAGTTGAAATTGATAGTGCAATTTCATTGTGACAGAACATTGCCTAGATGAACGGAATAATGATTCAGCTGAAATCGGAACTAATACTATACAGAAATATCTGTGTGTATGCATGACGAGAAATATGTAAAACCACTGTACTGCTTTGATAATTCTTTACCATAAAATTTAAATAAATAATACTTAAATAACTTAGTTCCATTCTAAATTCCAAAAGATTAAAACGTATTTTAAAATTATGTGCTACAATACGAATTGTTGTTTTATAATACATGTACTTGTGGGAACTGATAAAGCTGGCAAATTGTCATTGTTTCTTCTTTCTTCCTTGTTTCTTATATCTTGTTGAAAATTAAATACTCATATTTCTGCTTACTTAATTAGTTGCTTATTATACAACGAAAGGGATTCCACACTGAACCCCAATGAGGATATTTACGTCAAAATCAGGGAAGGAGGGAGGAGGGGAAGAGAGTGCACCATGAAACCATGCCTAAGAGGTGCAAGCCGCCGTGGTGGGTCATTAACGTGTGCCGAAGTTTGTGCACACACCTACGGGCATCGAGTTTCTACAAACCTTTCCCATAGGGACAGACGACCGCAGCGCCGTCTCTACACCGATAGCAACAGTTACAGAGTGTTTATACCAACACACAGTACCATCGCACTCACCCTGTCACCGACACTTCCAACCCTGCAAGATTGCATTAAAATTATGGTAAAACGAAATGGAAAGACGGCAACCTGCGGGAAAGAAAGTAAACAATCCAGCATGCGCATAGTGACGGAGGAAAGCCACGAAGAATTGTCTTGTCAGATTTTTCGGTCAGTGGGGATTGAACACGACACTTCAAGAATGTCCCAAGCGTTAACATCTGAGTTACTTAGCTCGACCGCATAGTACTAAAATATTTAACATTTATATCATAAAAATATTTAACATTTATATCAGAAATAGGTGTCATTAACTCAGAAAAAGCATAATGTAAATGTTTGATCTGCAAAACGGAGAGAGTAGGTGATCCTATTAGCCAAAAGGTTGTCAGCTAATTACAAATTCCTATACGATCACTGTTACGCTTACCCTAATACTTTCTTACATGGTAATTGATTTTTCTACTCCTTCCCCGTTTCTTCACTTGATTTACCCTCACGTTCTTTCAAATAATTGTCTAGTAAGACACAGTGGCCTGTCTTTGTGCTTGGGCAAGAGGATTGGCCCTTCAAGAATCCGAATGGCGAGGAACAACCTTCTCTTTGTATGCACGTCTTGTGAATAAAGCATTCAAGTGAATTACCTTACAACATTCTCCTATATCTCAATGTAGAAACGCCTCTTAGTGCTAGAGTATTATTTTGTTGCTAATACAGTTTTGCATATACTCACTGCAAATTCTCATAATGCGATGGTTTTGGAAAGAAATGGAATCGCCATAAGATTTCTGAATATTTGGACTTCGTTTTTATTTATTTTTTAAGGTATGATATATTTAAATCCAGTCTAAATTCTTCTTCAGCTTCTCCTTGTAGGAGAAAAATACCTATTTCATTTAAATAAATGTCTCTACTTACTGTAATAAAAACATGTATTTAAATCTGCTTTACAAACTATTTAAACAAAAGCTTTATTTTCTATCCACTTCATATGTAGTTTACAAAATTATACGTGCAAAAGGGGTATAGGAAGCTCAAGCGATAGTCAAATGTTTAAAATGATGGTCACTGGATAAGCAGTTCCACTACTGTATATCAGAAACAAAAGAGGGGTTTATCTAGTAGATAAAACATGCATGATAATGAATTTAACAACTAGAAAAATGATACAGCAAATTATGCCACAAAACATAATGTCTTAAAAGGTGTGTTTACCAGTTACACAAAATTAGGCATAATCAGCTCAGATTGAAGGTACCTTCACTGGCTATTCATGAATACAAAGAGAAGAGTCAGGAAATATATTTTATTATTCACACCAACAGCTTAAAGGTACATTATCTCAAATCAGAGCTATTTTCAGTCAAAAGTAACGTAACTTTTTCATGTAAAGAGTAGTTAGAAACGGGGAATTTCTTGTAAATATTCGTGTCGCATCCCTAAAAGACATTAAAAAGCAAGCACCATGTTTGGTATTCATACAACATGTGATGTTTACGCTCCTCCTCTCTCTCTCTCTCTCTCTCATCTCTCTCTCCTCTCATCTCTCTCTCTCTCTCTCTCTCTCTCTCTCCTCTCTCTCTCATCTCTCTCTCTCTCTCTCTCTCTCTCTCTCTCTCTCTCTCTCTCTCTCTCTCTCTCTCTCTCTCTCTCTCTCTCTCTCTCTCTCTCTCTTCTCTCTCTCTCTCTCTCTCTCTCTCTCTCTCTCTCTCTCTCTCTCTCTCTCCTCTCTCTCTCTCTCTCTCTCTCTCTCTCTCTCTCTCTCTCTCTCTCTCTCTCTCTTTCTCTCTATCTCTCCCTCTCTAGTTCAGCGGGCCTCACACGAGCAAGAAAGTGGAAGATGAAATCTCTTTCTTCGAGGGACGTGCATGGCATTACCGAGCTGTTAGACCGCTTGCATCTTGCCAAGGTAGCCCGGATACGATCCCAGGCGATCGCATGCGAGATCTGTGGTGCACATGGCGCTGGAGCGGGTTTTCTCCGGGATCTGCGTTTTCCTCCGCCATTTCATTCACCGTCCACCAACTTTATTTCATGTAGGTTTCATCAACAGACATCGGAGCCCGCACACCTTCAAAGGGATATGAAGTTTACGAGTCTCGCGGTATATAACTGCTGACGTCAGTTCCGAGGACGACACGCATAGTCCGGTTCGCAACGCGTAGCTTTAGTTTCATTACAACTACTGCTCGCCACGCAGGTAGATCTGTCTTCCAGGGAGTGCCAGGTGTTGGACATATTGTGTTAATAGCATTACTTTCACAACAATTATTAGCCAATCACCATTTTATAAATCAAAAGTTTTAGGTATTATCAACAACCATTAAAGAGCTTGAAGAATGTACTTTCGAGCTGTCTAAAAGCAGTCGAGGAGGTGTCTGCAAATGTAACAATATAGAGAATGCACCACCTACCAAACGAACAAACAATGAATTGTCCAGTATTCAATACAAAAATACTGGATTTTCGGTGCTGCGTAATATAATAAATAAACTAAGTCTCGGACAAACACATGAAAATGATTTGTAATACTCATATGCACCTTTAACGTCATGTGACACTGAACGAACTTTCTCCCAATCTTTTTATATTGTTTCAGTGAGAGGCACAGAAAATTTACATTCGACAATTTACGAATGTACATGGTTGTTCACTGTAATTCCCGCATCGAAGGCAATGAGGAGGATGGCATATTGTAACGAGGTTACATTTTGTATCCGTACCGGACTGTACATACAGAGCTTCGGTATACTTGTTGACACAGACATTTGTTGATGTCGTGCCTGACCTTGCATACATTGATTGCTAAGGTGTACGGGATCCGATGTCTGATCATCAATGTCACCGAATGTAGTTAAAGCGGGCTAACACTGCACATTCATTCATTCATACCTCCTTCAATCCACTGAGATAGAGAGACCCACTTATGCGTGGTTATTGAGTTCCAGTGACGGCACTGCCATGTCCTTATTACGTAGGAAATCAAAGTTGTACATAGTTATCCACCTCTGAGTAGTAGGCCTGCCTCTCGTTGCCTTGGTTATCGCTGAGGGAAAAATAACATGTGTAGGGGAAGCAACACATGTTCTAGGGTTAAGCTAGGTTCACCATACGTACGCCACCGCGGCAAGTAGAACAACTACACCTTTTTCTCTCTACCCGTGCGAAGGACAGAAAAAACAAGAAGAACTGACCCGTAAAGTTTAATTATTACAATATATTCACTTGATACAAAGGATTCATACACGAAGGGTTTTAGACAGTAAAATGGCTCCAAATTGGAGGTTCTAAAATACAACATACAGTGAAATGTTGAGCAACTGGATGAGAAAGGAGACTGTGGGAAGAGAAAAGAGCAGCAGCCCTATGACGATAAGCTGAACAACACAACCTAGAAGAAATAATTCATGAATATTCCTAAAGGTAAATACAAGGCATGCACAAGATGACACGTACAAAGCGTGGGACTGAAATCCATTAAACATGGCGCCCAACGTGTGGCTCAAGCAGCCTAAGAGCACGCAGTTATAAAGCAACCAAATCCTTATGGCAATTACAGAAATAATCCGACGCTACTATTCCAATATGCACTGAATTTTTTTTAAATTACATTAGTATAGAGTATCTGTTAAGACTTGCAGATGCGAGAACTGGAGTCCATTTTCTTATCAGTTATATAACATTTAGATGCCTAAACTAGTAACCAAGATAAAAAAGAATTAAATAAGGCTGCTCCAATTTTATTTCACTTTGTATTCTTCATTACGTTCAAGACATTCTTTTCTACTCTTTTTGTGGCGTTTTAGTTTCTTAATTACCGCTTTTATTCGTTTCTTGCCTGCTCATATAATTTCCTACTTTGATTTGCTACTTTCCCTTGCAATCCCTTGATGCGTTATAATCATATCTGCCTTTTGACTAAGAAATTACGGCGTACACAAGCAAGACGAATAGCAGGTCTTTGTGCACTGGAGACCGTCGCTTCCTTTGTTATAACTCTCCTAGACACGGTTTCTTCAATAACCATTGAGTACTCATAAGCAGGCGACAAGTAAACTTCGTTATTCAATGGAGGTTAGCTAAAATACCAACGTAACTGCTAAAATGGTGATTTTGTTTGTTTCTTTTTCCAAGAAAACCTACTGCAAACTTGCGCTGGAGCACAAGTAGATGTACCATCTCCTTGTTGCGCACGCTTAGTTACCAGAGGATGTCCAAACTATAAACAGAATATGAAATTGGACATAATATACATATTATACATAGCTTTGTTTATTGTCTTCCTGTAATAGGCAAAGGAATTCCTTTTATTAACTACCATAAGTCCATGAATCAAAACTTCTAAAACAATTTTATTAAAATACCATTGCTTGAGATATAGTAAAAATGAAGCACATACCTTGAATTTTGTGTTGTCCCTACATTCCCGTTTGGAATAAGTTTTGCATAATTTTAATAATTGCTTAACCACGATATACAAAAATTAATTACAAAAATACAGATATATTTAAAACACGCACATATTTCAAATAATTTGTATGGTATTTGCTATTTCCAAATGCTATCCATCATCGATTGGAATTGTTCAATATTTTTGTCATTTTGGAAGCTCTGTCACTTTTCAGAAGTTTTTGCTGATATCATTTACGGAAAGTTCTTCAGGATTTCAAGCCATTGTCACACACTTTAAAGTGTTAACTATAGTTCTGGACTCCTTGTAACCCCCTTCCACCTACAATAAAAGTACTTTGAAACTTTTCTGAAAACTATTATCTCGATTAACATGAAGTAATATCAAAATTAAAAATAACATTAGAGAAATTTATGTGACTAATTTCAGGACTGTGTGGTGTCCATGGAAAATATTGATTATTCCATGAAATAATAACACACGCACACCGACACCCCCACCCACACGCACACCCACAAACACACACACCCAGACGCAGACCCACACCCATACAGGTATCGTTGGAGAGTCATCCTTCTCCGACTGGAAGGATCCTTTAAGGATATGTGTGACTGAAATTTTATCAGCATTTTCAAAAAATGTTATTTTCCTCTTTTTAGTCTATAAAATAGTGTAAGCCTTCCTGAATCCAACGAATGCTTAGTTAGCATCCTCAAGCTATTTTAACTGATCTAATCTAGTTTGAAAGTTACGTGAAAGTTACATATGAATTCTAATTCTTTATCCTTGTTTTCTCGCTATTAGAAATTTCAGCATTTTTCATCATTTAAGATGCTCTTTGCGTCGCAGTTTTAAAGTTAGACTAATGAAACTTGCTACCCACGTTCATAGAGAGACAATGAATAGAAATTGCCCTCGGTTTTAATGTAAGATGCATTTAAGCACAATTTTTCTTACTTCAAAGCACAAAAATTTCAAATTTTGGCAAAAAAAACATACTCATAATTTAAAAAATATCTGGAGTATAAAGTTATTTGGACACAGAGAAACCTAGGGCAAATTTAAAAAACAATGGATTTTTGGAAACTTGTTAAAATAGACAAAAATTTAAGTTGTTTTGTCGCAAGGGACTTTTAGGTACGTAGCCACAAATAAATAAATTTGACCATATTTTCCCAACTATCAAAGCTAAATTGAAAAAATTTGGGTTGTGTCATATTTACACTAAGTCACATCTATTGTATCAATCTTAAAAAGCAAGCGTTATTCGTTCAGGATTTCAAATTTTCAGTCGTAGATATCTTTAAGCTCTTGACATCTCTGGACTCTGTCCCTTACTGGCGTTATGATGAATTTATAATAATAGATGGTCAGTAGATGGTGGTTTATTTTATGAAGTGTCACAAGTTATAGGATGTAAGACAAGATGTGTTGTTAACTATTATAGGAAACCGTTGAGGACCTAAGGTAAGTCTGGGACCCTTGTAGGTTTCCCCGCGGTCACTGTTATTGCCACATTAAGTAAAGATATCTTTTGCATTAAACTTTTAAAGAGCACAATATATCTTTATTTAATATGACAATAATCGTTAAGTGGAATAAAACTATAACAAGTGAGGTACGCACTGCACTTATAAACATTTTCATGGAACACCAAATATTATCCATGGCCACCACTACTGCATCAGTGTTCTTTTATTTTCTAGCATTTGATACATAGGCATTTTAGTCTCTCATTGTATTTAATTGCCTTTTCCTTATGCTCTAGCTTTAGTAATACATCAATATGTGCATAATCAACGGTAGGAATACAAATAAAATTAGCAAATAGTTATTTTATTACTGTTAAAAACAAAATCTTGGTTTCTTAAAACTTCCAACATTTTAATTAATACTATAACACAGATTAAGGACAAATCCCGATTTAAGAATGTATTTCTGCTAAATAGTACTTCAGGAACTACTTCAAACTATTATGCAAACTATAACTCTGCATGTTAGTTTAATATTTTCGCTCGTATTATTGAATTTAGCGTAGTTGCACTGCGTCAGAACTTAATATCTTTCTTGGTAACGCCCTTCCTTTCATTATTGTTCATCTATCATCAATAGACAATTATAAATTATAAATCAGATACATCCATATATATATATATATATATATATATATATATATATATACAGTGTTTCAAAATGACACCGAACGAACATACAGAAGTAGTTGCTCAGCCTCTATGTGACACAAATAGATAGTTTTTGCCGCCAAAAGAGCCACACAAAAATGCTCCAGAATAAGTGTGGATTAGGCAGTGACGAGAACAACGACGCTGTCGGAGTTCACAGGTATAGGTCACACGCCGTGCCGCGTGCTGTAACTGTTTGTAAACATACCGACGCACCCCGCAATAGCTTGCTTGCTACTATTAAGAATTTATTTGGCTTATTAAACCGCAATAAAGAAGTTATTGTTTATTTATTACTTATGAGTATTTAACGTGTTAAAAAAATCCGTTAAGGCAGTACAGGATGGCAACTAAGCAGGTGGACTTAAGCAACTTATACATTTTAGAGGCAAGTTAATGTTAGTGAGTTTGAGGATGGAAGCATTAAATGATAAACAGAACAGAAAACATCAAAGAACTGTAGATAAATTAACCAAAACTAAATGCCTTACGCAGTAAGACGAGCATTTTATATCACGCGTTTGATAATACTAAAGAAAGCATTTATAACTGAAAAGGAAACTGTTGATATTTACAGTAAGTGGTTGAAATCATTGTACCATTAAGGTAATAACAACTATTATTACTGATGCAAGCATTTTTACAATTCATATTTTTAATAAAACTAAATTAATCGTGCGTTCGTTGAACTCCCTTCAGCTTTTCTATAGCGCTCCATATTGCTTGGATTTGCTATCTAAGTACGCGCAAAATCCTCCCTGTTAGGACGGAATGTGTAGTTTTACACTGAAGAGCAACCTTACAACTGTCCGAGTTAACAGTCGAATTCTGCACATATAACTGCCCTTTGCCCCATTACCTCAAAGGTAAGCTGGTGTCACTGATAAAGAGCAAGGATTAATGTTTTTGTTTTCGTGGCCGGTACGTCGCAATAACAACTTTTGAGGTTCGCACACTGGTGGTTCCTGCGCTTCCTAATCACAAAATCATGTAATATTTAATGCAGCATAAAATTATACCTATCAGAACTTCGAAGCTACGACACTGAAATTCGGACTAGTTACGTTATACACTACGCAACTGCTATAATCCTTCGGTGTCGTTTTGAAACAAAAAGCCTACAAACGTAGGCTAATCTATCGAGTTTAGAGTGAGTTTATAATTGCAAAGAATGGCCACTTGCGAATACCTTGTGATCGTCTGTAGCGTGCTCCTCATTAAATTAGTTCTCGAGTCGACCTCTAGTGTCGCTGATAAGAATTAGTAACGACCTCGAGAATGGCGGCGCTGCGTTAATGAAACCGAACATAGGATGCCTCAACATCCTTTCCCTTGCTTATGAACTACCCTCTTGAATTTTAAATTATATGATTTATGTGCTTTCTTCCTAAAGATAAATTAGCTCCCAAGGGGATGGAACATGTCACTGTGTAAATGCGAAATATTTCTCTTCAGCATCCCAGGTCTGTGAAAATTGCCTCGGAAAATAAAAAATGATATGTTAAATGTTCTAAAAGTAATTTACCTTTACTCTCCCTACTTTCATCAAAACACACCTTTGCCTTCCTCCCTTTTATATTTCGGTCAAAACTTCTTGTTATTTTTCCAAAATCGTTAATAAATCACGATTTTGTGAAGTATGTCCATCATTCGTAAAGTCATTACTCGTGATGGAAATCATTCTGTTTTGAATAACCACACCTATATCTGTATTAGTTTAATTTTACTGTATCTAGATGAAGTTTACTTTAACATGTGGTCATAAGAGATTAAATAATATTTTAATACTGGATGAAAATTTTAGCAGATTATACAAAATACAAAAATTCAAAATACAATTTTTATTTGTTGAGTAAATGCCTTTAATATAAATATGCTACTTTAATTAAAATTTCTATACCTACATTTAGGAACACAAAATATTTAGAAATATCCTTCATGTTGGATGGGGTATCTTTTGAAAACCTTTGTGTCACATCCTTGGGAACTATTGAACTTAAATACAAATTTTTATAGATCGAGTCGACATGAAAAATTCAATGCCACGCCCGGGATTTGAACCACGTATCTCCTGGTTTCCGTCCAGTAACTCTAACCCATCGAGCTACCATGGCCAACTTGTCGTCATGACAATAAATTCTCCGCGGTGAACCACTAGAGGCTCTCGCATCCGAGATACACCGTTTATGGCGACTTACTATCGTAAGTACTGTAAATGATGAAGCCTGGGACTTAAATAATTACGATAGTAAGTCGCCACAAACGGTGTATCTCGGATGCGAGAGCCTCTAGTGGTTCACCGGTGAAATATACGAGTCAACTGGACAATTTAATGTCACGACGGTATATTGGCAATAGTAGCTCAATGGGTTAGAGCGACTGGACGGAAACCAGGAGATACGTGGTTCAAATCCCGGGCGTGGCATTGAATTTTTCATGTTTACTCTATCTATCATAAACCTTAGCCTATATACGGCTAGTGTGAAGAAATGATTAATTTCCAGCAATTAACTAAAATAATAAGAGTTAAATGATGAAGCCTGGGACTCAAGTATCTATGACAGTAAGTCGCCACAAACGGTGTATCTCGGATACGAGAGCCCTAGTGGTCCACGGGGAAATATATGAGTCAAATGGAGAATGTCACGACGGCAAGTTGGCGACTGCACAGAAACCAGGAGTTCCGTGGTTTAAATTCTGGCCGTGGCATTGAATTTTTCATGTTGACTATCTATGGAAAACCTTAGCTTATATACGGCTTGTGAGAAGAAATGATTAATTTCCATCAATTAACAAATTTTTATATTTAGCACAGTTTTTATTTCTTAGTTATGCTGTTTACAGACACTCTAGATGTCTACCATCCTCCCATTCCGAAGAAATACTGAAATCATGACCTGATCTTTATGCTTTCAAAGCTCCAGGTACTCGACGCAATAAACTCCATTCGTATTTACCTTACTGTGGAGGTGTGTCGATCTCCGACCACAATTTAGTGATCTTGTCTGCCACCAGAATCACTCACATGGAATTTTATGAAAAACCCGAAGGGTTGAAGACGTTTCTTGGCCTTGAGGAGGGATATTCGCCGGCTCCTAATCGGATCTAAGGAGAAGAGCGGTTTGGGAAGCCTCGGGGCAAAAGGCTACATCATATTGGTGTGAGGGTTAGCAAAAAAGTGCCGGGACACTTTATCGAAAATCGATCACGGATCCTTTTAAACTGTGAAACCCTCAGTCAACTACAAACCGCAGCTTTCGACGCACTTACTCATGCATTCGCAACTAAAAACGCCGGAAATTTAACAACAAAATTGCTGGTGTAAAAGCAACCTGACAGCGGAGTTTGGTACTGAATCCATTCTGGTTCTACAGCGTATCTGCTACTGGCTGCTCCAGTGATGAACTATGACACCTTGGTGTGGGCATAGATAACACCAGTTAAGTTGACTGATAAATCTAATGGAAGCTAATGAGCTATTTGAAGCGAGTTGCCGACTGTGGAAGTTAAACTATTCAATTATACTCGTATTTGCTAACTTTTGTAGTATCAATACTCCGCGTTTAAAAATATAACTAAAAAATTGCAAGACTGTCACAAATAAAGAAATATATTATGTCTGTATGCGTGTCTATAAAGAGTAATCTTCACTCAACCGATTTTGATAATTGACTGAAAAGCCTAATTCATTTGGACAGACAAGGTTCTAATTTAATTTTATAATTGTTAGTTTAGCAATCCACAAGCAAGATATTTTTCTTTAATTACTTCATATGTTATTAGTCCACGGCTAGAAGGTTGGTACCGCTCGCCGTTCCCTATGCTGGCTGCGACCGACCATCTCCCAGCATCCAAACAATTCATAGACAAGAAAAGCACAGCGGAGAGGCATTGAAACCGGTTGCTCAGAGAGACAAAGTGACTTATGAGACATTCGTAAATGCACACCCATTTAGATCATTATGCACAATATACAAATTCTTATATAGTACATACGGGTTTGTCTCTGACTGATCTCATTATTTAAATAGGCATATTGTGGCAACACCTAAGCAACAATAATGCGGATTGTAACATTTCCTGATCGAATGTAAAATAATATCCGACTAATAAAATTAATTTCTTAAATATCTGAACAATCTTACCAGAAAAAACGGAAAAGCAGAAATTTTACTTCATATTTACTCATCTGCGGCCGTTTTACTAAAAACAAAAATGCACCCCTGAAAACTTTCAAATGAAAAACTCATTCTATATCCCGTAAAACAAGATTTAGTTGATTGATAATCTTGTTACAAATTCGTTAATGATTTCAGCTAATTTAGTTTCTCGATCTGGCTTCTGTTTTTTCATGTTTGCTGAAATGTCCCACTGAAATGTAAATGTAAACAATGAAGTAAATAAGGACATGAATAAGTACACTTCTAGAAAACAATGGTTGTACAGTAAATTTAGTTGCTCATCTTTGTGAAAAACGTGTAGTGTTTAACGCCCGCTTTTACTACATACGGCACCGCAGGCGATGACACTGATGATACATGAGATGAAGATGGAGCACCGGTGGAATGAGATGGCGGGGGAAACCGGAGATCCCGGAGAAAACCCGCCCGAGCGCCATGTTGTCCACCAAATATCTCACTTTGCGTTCGCCTGGGATCGCACCCGGGCCGCTTTGGTAAGAGCCAAGCGGTCTAACCACTGAGCCATGGTGCGGCCATTTGCCCATCTTTGAGGGACAACAAAGACATTATTGAATGTCTTCCTTCCTACCTACGTGCTCTGTATCATGCAGTTACACCTGTTTTGCAGTAATGAGTTGCATTCAACGATGAACCTTGCCCTTGCTAGTAGCGCTGCGTGGTATAGACATGCCTGGCCGCTTTTACACTGCTCAAGGAAATCGGTACCAACTTCCAAGCTTTGGTTACGACCAATTAAAAGATCGTTAGCACAGTATGTTAATTTTATAGACAGAAAATTGTGTGCAATTATTGTGTGCAGAATTTTGTGTGTGTGTTTGTGTGTGTGTGTGTGTGTGTGTGTGTGTGTGTGTGTGTGTGTGTGTGTGTGTGTGTGTGTGTGTGTGTGTGTGTGTAATTTACGTCCTTTAACTTTAAGTCATATCGGATAATGAATGGAATGGGTGAAATGATGTTCAAATGGGCCCAGGTTCCATGGAGTTTAGAGTTAGCCGACATTTCGTCTTTAAGGATAAGGGAGCACCCCGAAGAAACCTTATCTACTTAACTCACCCTGAACGAGATTGGAACAGAAATCTTATAATTAACTACCTCGAAAGTTATGGTTTTCGCTTATAAAATAATTAAAACTGTAACATATGAATTATCTTTGGACTGACATTCATGATCATTCCTGCCTTGAGATGGTTAGGGACCCCGTCATCGAATCTGATGTACCTTCGTGCTACGTTAGAAGCACAAAGGGCTTGCTGTGGCCCTTGTATGTGTATACCTTAAGAAAGTAGCATTAAGGAATAAATTATTTAACAGTTATAGGCAACAAATAAACTATACTGTTCTTTTTTTTTTTTTCAAAAGGAAGAGAATGAGAAAATACATTTTTAAAATTAATTGAGTTCTAAATCATCTTTATCTTTTAGAAACTGATTATTTGCTACTTGAACGGATATAGTACGTAAGATTTCGTAAAAGGAATTGGCCACGGAGAAGTGAAATCAGGTGTATTGTAAAGGTACGTTACCAACTTAGAAACTTGAAAACAAAAGGTAACCTAGAACACGGAAGAATTTCCGAAAGCATCAAAGGAAGATTTATTAGCGTACCTTATTGCTTGCTGGGACATTTAATACTTGCCTTTTCCTTCCCTCCAGACTTCATTACGAGTAGAAATGAATTCAAACCCCTCTTTCCATACAAATCATCCTTTTCTGCTACTGCAAGGAGCAGAGAGGGAGTATAAGATATCCATAAATTACGTCATTATATCTCTTTTAAGAGACTATAATTTTCAATTTCATTGAGCCACTACTAACTCCGCCGTATGCAAATAGCGTCTGGAGGGGAGCATTGTTGCCGACTGAGCCAGCGAGAACTTTACCACAAAGCGAACACAGGTAGCGCTGCGAACAAAATTGAAAGGGAGAAAGATAATGCTCTCGCTACGTTATCAGCAAGCTAATAATTACTGTTCTGATGATATGCATGACGTCGGCACTTAGGCTATAATTACATAATAATTGTCGCACTTTCCAACAAGGCGAGTAACTGCAGGACAAATCTTCGTTTAATTCTGCATCTGACGCGAATAAAAGGACGCTCAAGGTGCATTTATGAAATTTGGTGCCGAAAGTTTGGATCTGCTTCGATAGTCTTTCTACTCTATATCAGGTTTCGCTGAAGAAATCTACGAGACCCTTTGTTCTTATGCACCTGACAGGGCGCCGCAATTAATTTACAAATCAAGTATCGCAAAAGGATACATAATTGTCACCAAGCTAACCTCTAAGCTGCAATTATCAATCAATAGCAAATATCGTTTCACTGCTTTTTAATATTTAGTAGTGCCTTCACTTTATAAAATTATGTAGCATGAGTTGCTAACTAATTTAATTACAAGATAAATACAAAGGAAATACAGCAAACCATTCTTATATGTGGGCTATGACATTCGAAACTTTATATACACATCTGCGGAAATAGAATAAAGGTATGACAAACTATAACACAGGATGGAATTTCACTTCGATTCCTTGCAATTAGATGCAACTGGCTCTTGTTTTTATACTCTGCGGAGTGTTATAGCTGTTACAATTGTGTTATTAAAAGCTAATAGTAGTTTATAATCTTTAAATTATATAACTCTCATTTATCTGCTACAATTCTTTTGTTAAAACCATTTAATTGTAAAATTTGTCAGTTACTATTTATCCTTTCAAATTTATACATTTAATAATATTTAGAATCCGTGCTGTCATTCTCATAGGGTAATTGCTGACTTAAACAAGTCTACACGCAATTGTCTCTTTCTATAATACTGAAACAGCCCCATATATAATTGTTGTTTGTTATTCTTCTTTTTTGTGTGTGTAAGGATTGGGACCAGATAGGAGCTTCTGGTTCTTTTTTTTTTTAAAAAAAAGTACACGTGGATTCTTTGTGAATATGTGACAAAGATGACAGCACTGTACAGTGCAAAGAACTCTGGTGGTAGCGACGAGAGTTAGGACTGTTTTTGATACTTACAATGGTGACGTTTTCATTGCAAGAACAGCGTGTAATCATTCGTTTTCTCTATTTTCATGGTGTAACACATATTGAAATTCATCGCCAGTTGAGTGAGGCATGTGGTGATGGTACCATGGAAGTGTGTAATGTGCGTTCCTGGGTGCGATAGTTCAATGAAGGCAGAACATCGTGTGACAACAAACCAAGACAGTTACAGACATCGCCTCCAAAATTGCCATTTCCGTGGGATCTGTGTACAAAATCCTGCATTGAGATCTGAAAATGCTCAATCGGCGATCCTTCAAATCAACGTTCTCCACTCGCTGGAGCATGTCGTTAGACCGGCTGGTACGAAGCCGTGACTGCTTTGGTTTGTTGTCACACGATGTTCTGCCTTCATTGAACTGTCGCATCCAGTACCATCACCACATGCCTCACTCAACTGGTGATGAATTTCAATATGTGTTACACCATGAAAATAGAGAAAACGAATGATTACACGCTGTTCTTGCAATGAAAACTTCACCATTGTAAGTATCAAAAACAGTCCTAACTCTCGTCGCTACCACCAGAGTTCTATACTGTACAGTGCTGCCATCTCTGTCACGCATTCACAAAGACTCCACGTGTATTTAAAAAGAAAACCAGAAGTTCCTATCCGATCCCAGTCCTGAAAAAATAGGAGGTGTTTTAACTTGAACGTACCTCGTATTTATGTGGTGAACGAGAAGAAAAAAATAATTACTCCTTTTAATTATTTTGGAAGATCTTATGTTATTTGTTTACTGAACATTTTATCAAATTGTAAAAGAGTTAAAACATTTGTTGATAAATTCACCACCGCAACAAAAGTTCTGTTGCAATATTAGCACAGGTTTAAAACTGTAGACTACAAGCAAAGAATATATCCAAAATTATCTCCATAAAGTATTATTTTGGCATAAATTGTGTTTTATAGCTAGATCTAGTAGGTTTTTGTCTATCTGTTACGGTTTAGAAATTACAAAGAAGTGTGGTGCTTTAATCAAAGCCGTTAGGAGCGTTTTGAAAAAATCAAGAATAATGAAAAATTGATCATTTAAATCTTAATTCGGAATAGATGTATTTTTTTTAAACTTTTCATGTGTATGCTTGCAAGGTTTATTTTACTGCTTAACGTACTTTCTGGTTTTGAGTTTTGCCGTAAACACGCGCGCGCAGTGATGCTATTTGAGTATTCAGGGATTCTGAAATTTCGGCAACCAATCCCTTATGTTAGAAATGAACCTTAATACTTGTCTCCCTTATGTTTATTATTAAAAGGCCATTCCAAAACCAAAAGGTAAATTTGAGTACATTACTTTGATGTTTATTATTACAAAAACCATTGCAAAACCGAAAGACAAGTTTAACTATTCTACTTTGATGTTTATTATAAAAACCATTCCAAAACCAAAAGGCAAGCTTAACTACATTGAACTGAATTGGAGAGCATTGCAAATACCACTCCCCTGCTACACAAATTTACACAGTAGTTACATCAAAGCGTCTTTACTCAATTCACAATATAGCCACTATAGTCAAAGTAGCACACGACATTGGAACCTGATAGCAGTGTTTGCTGATATCTAGAAAATTGAGTACAAACCTTTGCGGGAAGCATAAATAATGATGAACCCACAAAGCCACAAAATTAAGTTAGCTGCTCTCAGTGTGTTATCGATATCACTATGTCCTGAATCACTAACATCAATAATATTTTATACACTTGCCGAGAAAGTAGGTGTAGGCATTAGCATCGAACGGTCACGGGTTTGATCCCCTCGGCCGACCTTCCTGATCCATAGAGGTTTTTAGTTGAATTCTGGAAGATTAACTCACCACCCTAATTTCCTGTCCCCTTCCCACTTCACTTCTTTCATATTTCAAGTCATGTGGATGCAACATATAATTCTTTCTCTCCATTGTAAGAACCTAAATAAACATTTGAATACTGTTTCAAAAGCTTTAGCTAATCAATTATTGCTTAATTTAAAATTAATGCTATGAAAAAAGTATGTTTTGAGTAACGTTGTACGAATAATTGGTATTCAAAGTCGTGGGAATTTATAACAAAAATAAACAATGTTTTCATATATGACAACACTAATCAGTCACAATTAGAGATGAGTCGATACCAGTTTTCTCGATACTCGATAGCGATACACAGTATTTTCCTCGATACCCGATTCTTCGTTACTCGTTCTGTCATTTCTACTTCGTTTTAAGGCAGGGCTACACTGAAAATTCCAACTTATGTAATTCTAATTTATCATTATGAAAATTTAGCCATACAATTAGAGTATCACTTTCAACTTCATGCAAATTTTCATGTTGCTAAATCAAATAGTTCATTAATTATTTTTTTTTTTTTTTTTTGGTAAAAATATTCTAAAAATTACTCGTTATATAAAATTTTCTACACTTCAAAAAATCTGAGCTTTTAAGTTCAATTTATGTTTTCGGCTAGTACAGAACCCACATTCTTATTTTTTGGAATATTCTTGTACCATTTGTTCTAAAATATTTTCCATGTGTTAGTTTTGAAAATATGAACTCTTTTCCCCTTAACACCATATAATTTTTAAAACATGAGCATTAACAAAGGGGAATGTGAAGCTTCTTATTTACATATCGTGGACTTACCCTGTATGTTTCACCAAGTTAATGAAAAACCTTGACGCGTGTGGCATTTTGTATACTGAAAAGTGTTAGAAAAAAGTTTCTCAGAAAATTAATTTTAAAGTAATTACTGTTACTTTTAACAATTGTTAAAGTTCTCTTTAAATTGTCACACGATTGCCTAAAATGGTGCAAATGATAAAAATAGCATGCCATCTAATAGCATGCACCACGCTAAGCTACCAAAAAATGCCAAAAAAGAAAATTCTATTCAACATTTTCGGCGTATTTTCAGTGTAGCGTTGCCTGAATACAAAATAGAATGTTAGGAGAACTATGTAATGTCAATTAAACTAATTAGGCGCGCATATTTAATGAGACAACATTTAAAAGTCATTGTACTTATTTTTAAATCTACGATATTTAAATCTGCTTATTTTTAAATCTCGTAAATTATACATGTCACGCAAAATGCGTTTTTGAAACTGTCCACTTTTATAAGTTTTTATTCAAAAATACAAGCATTCTCACTCTTACGGCTCAATTCTACTTTTTTTCTGTCACATAAGAGTTATGCTGTGCTAAATAGTCTTTCAGAGAAAACTTGCAGGCGGACTATAGTTTTGGGGGAAAAAAAAAATCCAGTAATCCAACGTACTAGAAAGAGGTGAAAAGTCGTTGAGATGTGAAGGGATTTCTTCTCGGGAACTTAACTGGCACTGAATCTGACATTATTTTCGTACTTAATGTTACTGTACAGGTACGACATTCCTAGCAATTTCTCGGGCTTTGCCATAACAGACTAAACACTTTCAAAGACAAGTGCCATACATTTGTCGCCTTATAATTGCTTAACATTTTTTCTCTGATTAGGTACATGTTCTTTAAATTGCGGTAGTAATATCTTAAAGTTTTAAAATAGAATAAAAATTGCAGAATCATTGCGGAAATATGCAAAAAATACCCAGCGAATTTTCTGAAGTATCGTTCGATATCGATACCATGCAAGTTTCGTGAGTATAGAGGTATCGCAAGTATCGAACTTTTGCAAGTATCGAGGGCCCATTCCTAGTCATAATTTAAGTTCATGTTGTTATAATTAAGGTGATATGAAATATTGAGAAAAGTTTGTGACGGTGGTTTTAAGGCTAGTCTGCAATATAATAAGCGCAAGTCAGGGAGGAAAGGAAAAAAAGCATAATTTCAGTTGGATTAATTTTGAAAAATTCATCAGGCATAGCCGTAATAGGCTAATTTGACTCGTGAGTTCCATCATACCCTGTGATCCCCTGGGCACTCTTGCCAGCATGCCTGGCGTCAACTTAACGACCCCAAGGCAGTAGGAGAGTAGGGATAACGTTATCATCACATCTTGAGATCCCCTGGCTCGGGTGCTTCTGGCTAATGTAACACTTCTAATCTGATCTGTCCTATACAAACAGCAGACTGACAAATTGTTGCCGTTATCATGCTCCGTGTTTGATATTAAAATTATGTACCTACTGCTCACAGACTAAGTACTGCGTGGCAAAATGGGTTAATTTCTACATGCACGAGTTTATAGCTACATATTTTATTTCAGATCATTAAACAAATAAAATAACACTTTCAGCTTGAAAACGTAAATTAAAACCGAGCGAGGCATCGCCGTGATCACGTGTGTGCACATTCGGGAGATGCGGCTTCTATCCTACAGACTGACAACTCTTGACTTTTGTTTTTCTGTGGATTCCCATTGTCTTTAGGTGAAAGCTGAAGTGAATTATCTAATCCATGGATTCATTATCTTCCCTCTTGTCATTTGGTTGTCAGCTCTGTAGTTCCGATGGATGTGGAGAGATGATGCAGATGTATACGTTATGTAAACCTTCTCTTGAAGTAGTTCTCCAGGCTACAAAGGTCGCTTCATTGCCCTCTCGCGGCTAGTAGCGCGAAGCTTCCGTGACTCGAGTGACAATCTCTGTTTTAGGGACACACGTCTCTGTAGCTGCGCTGACTCCATCTTCTTCCGGCCTATAGTCTCTGTTCGCCTCATTTCTGCTCCCGATGGGGATGATACTTCACAGTAAATTCCTACTGTGCTGCAAGGGCTAAGTATCTCATGTTTTGCACTCACATGAACTTCTCTATTCATTCTTCTGTAAACGACTCCTACAAAGACATTCTTCAATATGCTTCCTGTTAGTTAAGATGGACCTTTACTAGATTTACACATTTTGTTGTAGGTACTACAAAAATAACATATGCTATTGTAAAAGTCATATTGTTATAAATTACATTGCAATATGAAGGCTTTAAACTGCCAACTTTTATTCATTTCACGACAAAAAATTAAATAGCGACTTATCGTTTTTAAAAAGTGTAAGTACAATAAAACCTCGTTAAACCGGGCCTCATTAATCCGGAGCAGTTTTGAAAAACAAAAATAGGCTTTGACTTTTCCTTTACAGATGATAAATTTCTGTTCTTAGTAGGTACCTTACTGGAATTCTCTTAACCAGCGGGTACCCCACCTACTTGGGACCAGGTTGGAAGAAAAACTTTGTCATAGAAAACGATGCGGCTTGATGTGTGTGACTTACTAGAAAACAATTCAAGAAGATTTTATAGAACATTTTAAAAATATGGATGCCTGTTCCGAATTTGATGAATACATCGACAATGATGGAGGTCCCGGAGGGTTCAGTGTTACTGAAAATGAAAATGAAGAGTATTCAGACAGTGTTGATGAATCAGCTGTAGTAATGACCTACGTCCAAACAGTAGAAAACAAAGAAGTTGATGCTTCATTTCGAGTCAAGCCGAAACATTGCCAAATGAACGTCTAATGTTAACGCGGATGCGAGATCGCGCTGCTTGTAAGCGATACATTAAACTGAGACAGAAGAAGCTCACTCCCCCTTTCATTGCCAATTATTTTGTAGCTATATTGTGTACAGTGCAAATACAGTATGTGTTTTAGATGAAAGTTTGCGCATAGTAAATTCTAAGCTCCATTAAAAATATTTCGTGATGTACATGTCTTTTTATCGTTTTTCTGCCATTTCCTGGATAAACGCAGTTTTGTTAACTCGGATCGGCATTGATGCAGTTTATCCTGATAAAGGAAGTTCTACTGTACTTGCAAAGTTTAGCAAATATCAAGAAATATCATAGAAATGGTTAAAGGATGATACAATGACATTTAGTATAAATTTCGGGAAAACTTACATTTAATTTTCATTAATACCTTAAAAATACTTAAGACCCATAAATGCAAGGTATATATCTACCTGTTATTGCATGAATACCTACACTTATATAACATAGGTTAAAGTACAGAATCAAAATGATCCATTCTAAAAATCGAGGTGTTTGGAAATTATTTTCTCAGAACCTTCCCTTTTTTGCAAAATGTTCCATACGAATAGCTTTCACCCAAATATGAAAATTCTCATGTAGATTCTCTAAACAAACACCATCAATTTTTTCTCTTATTTGGCGGTTTTTGAGGGAATTAGATAAAACTGCAACATCATAAATATTACAAAATTGATAAAGAACGAACGAAAAATGGAAGAAGATCGATTGGCAACGAGAGCGAAAAATATTCCATGGAACGGTAAAAGAGACGGAGGCAGATCTCCGAAAAGATGGATAGAGAGCAGAAATTCATCAACTGAGCTTGAACTTTGGGATCAAATAGGAATTTGTCCTACTCTTGAAGAATAAGATTTTTAAAATTATATAAAGCTTTATAAACCGACTAAAAATTGCACATGTGAGAATTTAAGTATCTTTGCATAAGTAGGGCTTGTAAAACAAAATTATGTTACAAATTTGTACATTGTTGGAATCGAAAACATAAATCAGACCAAAATTTAAACTATTACAGTTGTTATATATACAACAGTGAAAGTAAACGTTGATCTAATTGAGCTGAAAATTTCAGAAAACCTCAATTAGTTTCTCTTCCGCAGAAATATTTTATACATAAATGCTGTGCTTTAAGAGGAGTCAAAGGCCTTATATGACAAACTTTGACTTTCAGTTTTTTGCATATAATGAAAATATAATCCATCATGATTATGTTGACATATGTTTTATTACAATAGACCAATATTTACTATTTTAAATTAACTTGTTTAAATACAACTGTAACTCTTTAATTTTTTTAAGTCCTGGCAAAGTTTTATAGAACAAAGTATAACTCCAGAACTATTTGGTCTAGAATGCTGTGGTTTGTCTTATATTTTAGGGGAAATTCTAAATTCATATTTTGGATAATCTAGAATTCAATATAGCATCAGAATTTGTGGTTAGAGTTTGTTCAATCATATAAACAAGTAGTATCTTGGATATTTGTATATTTTTATATTTTTATATTGTACTCAGTCTTTTTGTGTTGTTTTCACAATTAAAAAACGTAAACGCTTGTTTAAAAAGAGAAATAACAAAGGCAATCAACATTATAGAGTATATCCTATGGTAGAAGTCGATGTAACTGTACAACAATGTGAACATTTAGTGTTGAATAATCCTGTTGAAAATGTTGAAACTCCACCCGTGCTTCTAAAAGGAAACTACACAGCACAGAAAAGAAGTATAGTAACATTAGTGAAGATTAAAAAAATATAAATATACTAATTAATTATAATATATTAAGTTAAGTTTTAGTGGCTTTAAGTATTTTAAATTAAATATACAATTTAAGTGAGTATGTCAAAAATCTGTTTTAGTTTTACTTCATAAATTTTCTCAAAATTACATTTTTCAATATAAAAGTCCCGTTTTCTCATAAAGAATTAGTAATATCTCCATAGAAATTTTATGAACATTTAAATTTCACGCAAGAATTAGAACTGCAGTAAAAAATCATAAAATATGTAATACTTTAGATTCTTATGTGAATTAGAATCAGTATATTTAGGAAGGACCAAGACGTATACTGTAAAAATTTGGATTTCTATGCCCAATATATCAATATATCTATGCATTAATATTCCCATTTTAACATTAGTAATATAGGATTTTATGATTCCAGCAGAAGAATTTTATGCATAAATGTTATGCTTTAACGGGATATACATTTTAAAGTAACCTTTGTCTATCTCTTACGGTTTGCTGACAATACAAAGTAGTTCAATGAACAGGAGTTTTATGCTATTCGCAGAAACTTCAAGATAAATATTTAATTTGTTGGTAAATATCTCCAACATCTAGCAAACTCGTTAGATTTTCTGTATCGTCAGCGTCCACTGCTTGTGGTGGAGATGAAGTATGCAGAAGTTGTGTTCAGCAATTCTGAAGGTCCGTTCTGAGCCTTATTTTTCAGGTGGGGATTCAAATGCCTTTCCAAGCATGTTTGACATCGATTTATGAATAAAGAATCGAATGAAGGGTGAGGTGACATTTCTCTTGTCGCACCCACCAGGAATATGAGATGAGAGAGAAACCCAGTTAATCAACTTGCACGCCCCCTCCTCTTTCACTTTAGAATAATAAGAAAATACGACCCGTGTAGAACATCATATCCATCTCACTTCTTTTCATCTTTGATTCCCATCTCCGAGGGAAAATGGGGCAGAGTGGCAATTAGGGAATATTGAGGCAAAACTGAACTAAATGCTTTTTCCACTATGATTACAGTTTCTACGTTTACCTATAGTAAGTAGAGAAAGTATTGTATTCCAAACAAAAATGCCGTGCATAGATATGCGCTCCTTTTGGGGCATATTGGACCCATAAAAATAAATACATATATAAACACATGTACTTAGGTAATTCAATAATTAGTGGCAACATTTGAATTAACAACAAATAAAACATTTTTAGAGCAGTCATATTATTGGAGTGCTTAGAAGTAATCTCCTCCAACATAAAGAACTCGCCTCCACACATCAGGGAGCCAACGGATGCCATCCACACCGTCTTGTTGTCCTAATATTCAAACAGACTGCTCTACTGCTGCTATAATTGCCTGTCTGGTTCTAAAGCGAACTCCTCTACATGGTAATTTAATTTTCGCAAAAAGACCGAAATCTCAATGGCTCATATCTGGGGAGTATGAGGATGCTCCAGAATTTCCTAGTTCCATCTGCGAACTAAATTAACAACATGGGCAACCATGTAGGAGCGAGCACCATCATGTAACACAACTTGATGAGAATTCAGGAGATTTTGACGTTTACGACGCACAGCTGGTAGTAAATGATGTTCCATAAAGTGACTTTAATGTGCAACATTCACAGATTTGCTTGAGGAACTGAATGAGTGATAAGAACAGCGTCAAAATCATAAGCAACAATGAATATGACTAAGTGGATCCTGTTCTTGTCCATACTTTTTGGCATTGGTGAATCAATTTGCGGCCACTCACTTGATTCTTTGTAATCTTGGCTAGTAGCATGGAACCCAGGTTTTATATAATGTTATGATACGCTCGCCTTCACGTTAATAAAGGTTTAAGTGTAATCTCGCTGTTTCCATTCTCTGCCGCATTGTTTCCTCTGTAAGATTGTGTGGAACCCATCGAGCGCAGATTTCGCTCATCTTTAACTTCTTAAGTATGTGGAGAATCGTACCAGAAGCACCTCTAACATCCCTTGCTAGTCCAATACAAGTTCAGCAACGATGTTCTTCCAGCAGTGCTCTAACAGCATTCACATGCTTTCCACGAGAAAAAGAATTACAATTTGGGATTGGAAACTTTGTAGGTTCGAGACCATTGTAAACCGGCCGTGGAAACGATGTGGACTTAGAAAAGTATACGCTTACAGAGGCTGCTTCTTTTTCCTAAGGGTGTATATAATACATATATTCACAACCTTTTGTAGGAAAATTCCCCGATTTCAAACTCTTCTTTACATTCAGAATGATTCTGCATTTTAAGAAATGCCGTCAAAATGTAAAGTGTATTTTCATGTCCCGTCTATTTTCTGAAAGATTTTTATAATTTATAATCTAATAGATAAGTACTATTTACGGGAATTTGCGGTACATTCCCATGGGATTCTTGGAAGTTACAGACTGCACCGTCCGGGGATTGAGGTTTACCGAAAACATCCTTTCTCCCTTCCGTGCTCCGCCCAAAGCACCTGTCGACACGAAACAAGCCTCAAAGCACCAAAAAGATGAAGGGTGTAGAGAAATTGAGTTGAAATGGAGAGAAGGTATGTAATGAAACTTCAACATTCATCTAGAGGCCCTGCCCGCCTCGGTAGCGTAGATGGTGTCTGTCTCACGTTCAAGAGGTCCCAAGTTCGAATCTCGGTTAGGGTGAGTTACCTGGATAAGGTTTTTACGGGGTTTTCTCTTATCCTGCAATGCAAATGTCAGATAACTAAGCCTCATGGACCCTGGACTCATTTGAGCATCATTTCACCAAATTCATTCACCGCTTGATATGACTTAACGTTGGAGGACGCAAAGTACTATTAAAAAATGTAGAGACCCAACCCACCCACCCCTCTCCAAATATACACAGATCAGGAAGGTCGGCCACGGGAATCGAACCAACGATCTTGAATGCAGGCCACAAACGCCTCAACAATCCTGTTCTGTGTGAACTGTAAGACAGTCAAAAACTTGATGTAGTTCTCACTAAGTTATACAATTTTATCAAATGAAAGTGTTTATGGCGTTAATTATTTCCAAGATACTCTTAGTTATAGGTTTGAGTTTTCATGTTATAGTTTTTAAGTGCAAAATCGTGTCTTTTGTCATGTGAAGCATACCTAAGTCATGATGTAACAATCTATTCTTAAAATATCTGACTATCGGTTCCACCTACTGCATTCCCTCATTCTCCCACTGCCTAAAGCAAATATTTGTCTCGATTAGGTTCAAGTAGCAGGAAGAATGGGCTGTTTGTAAGAACATTTGCTGAATAATCACTAGAGAAAGTCTGTGAGTGTAACAAAACATTTATAAATTCTTCCAACTATATTTAAAGTGTAAAATGTTTTAAAAATATGATAAAATAACAAAATTAATACATTTAAGTTTTTATAATTACCCTTTCATATCCCATTCACTTTTTAATTTCTTCAAGTTTATATGAGTAGGAAATTGCAAGAGATAAATAAAGGTTTTCCTGCATGAGTAATTTAAAGCTCATTTAATTTATGTTGACATTTTCTTCGTAACTTTAGAAAAATTTGTAGTATTTCATTTTGTATCTATGTGTCATCTAATGGAGCATTTTGATTGCTTGCAATTCTTATTTAATTAAAGTGTAGAGTCAGACTGAAAAATTCAGTACCATAGCCGGCATCTTCTGGTTTCCGTCCAGCCGCTCTAACCATTTGAGCTACTATGGCCAACATGACGACATGACACTAAATTCTCCAACTGACTTGTTCTCATAAACACATGAGACAACTACCTTAATGGCGACTTACTATGCTGTAAGTACTTTAAGGCCCGGGCTTTATAGTTCGGACCACTATTAGGTACAATTAATGGAAATGAATTGTTCTTTCACATCCCGGCTATGGCATTGAGTTTTTCAGTCTGGCTCTACTCTTTCTACACACAACGAGTGTGAAAAACAATTAATTTCTTATTTTATTCTTTATCTTGATTGTGCCTGCAATTACAACTTAAGATGTAAGCATCTGAATGTTATTTCTGCATAGACTGATATCGTAGGCAATTCCTTGACAGTCTATATACCGTAAAGGAACGGTTGGAACCAGGTAAAGTGGCGATTTACCGACATGACGTGAACTATTGCTTGTCTTGATTGCATTGCTTGGTATTAAATCGGTTTCCGGTTAACATTGAACGGAACGATCGTCATGTGGATGAAATAACTTTGTATATAAGTAATATACAGCATGTCCACTTATTTAGACAGTGAGTCTGCAAATACTATATCAAGGCAGTTCGAAAAAAATGTATATAGATACGTATGTTCTAAGCATTAGTTCTCAGATTGTAACTGTGACGAGTTAGTCAATTCAAAATAGCAATATTCCATTTCAGTGACTATGGAGTAGCATTACTCTCTTGCCAAGATTTCTACTAATAATACAGACCGGTTATTTTACTTAAGATTAACATACCATTGTTCAAAATGCTCCTTTAAAACCATAATTGATAATTGACACTGTCCTTGTTATTTACCAAGGAAGTTTGTTGAAATATATATCGAGAAACGCTGAACCGATTTGCCTAATTTTGGTTTTGAAATATTTGTATAAGTCCAAGGAAAGTTTAAAGGTGAGAAAAATAACCTGAAGTGCTAATGGACCTGGTTATTAACTAAATATAGAAATACACATGCAATACTTTACGGAAAACCTACACCTTTTATTTTCGACTACCAAAAGTATTACAAAGTAGAAAGATATTCCACTCCTTGCTTAAGTCTCAAAGCTATTTCACTTGCCATATTTGGTTAAATAACGTTTTTCGTTTGTTATCGAGTCTGACATTTTGAAGTGAAAGCTTCATTAGGCGCGTTTAGCACTTTTTATGGGTAGTGAATTAAACTGGGCCGTCACGCTGAAATATGTGACGCTCATTCAGGTGAAGTTGGCTCGAGTCGGCTCAATCCGAACTAACCCCTCCCCCCCATACACACACTATATTTCAGTCTTATATTGTCCATACCACTATACACCGTAGATTTTCTGTCGCACTCAACAGCATATCAATAACACGCATCCAGATATGTTTTAACATATTTCAAATACTATGAAAAATTCAGAAACCCTACAGGACTTTCATTAAAAGGAATAATTGTCTTAGGGCGGTTCATACAAACGTCTGTCAAGTGCCGGTAACCGACCCGGTCAGATAACCTTCTATCATTTAACAATTCGACATGTCAAATTCCACTTTAAACAATAATAATAGTTAAAAGGAACAGATAATATCACCAAAATTCGGTATTTGAATAATTAAAACCATAATAACGAAAAATAAAAAGAGTGTGCTAGTTGGAAATATAAGTGTTGGGAATTCCTCAAAGATGTTTAATTTAAGATCTGGTTAATTTTATTGACAATTTCTGCTTATTGTGAGTAGTAAAACGTAAAACATCAAAAATTAAATGTAATAACACGTAAATAATAAAATTATCACATATTAAAATGACGTTTTGCGTTTATTTTCATTTACAACTTATAGGTTATCTTCTCCACAAACTGAAAGACTGACCGAGGGTCAAAAGATTTGGTGTATAAACTTGACTTTTTATACAAATATTTAAAGATATATTATTTAGTTTGGAAAATAAACATTTAAAGACAAAACATCGGACAAAAACATCGAACAAAAACATCTGAATTGAATTGAAAATGTATTAATATCAGTATCAATGGTGACAAAACATTTGAAATGAATATGGCATGTAATAAAAAATGTATGAAAATATGTACGAACGTGCAATAAAATATGGAGTAATGAGTACGGATATGTAATAACATAATATGTAATAACATGTGTACATTGTATACGTAACAAAACATTTACGAATATTAAAAAAATATGAAAATAAGCAAATGAATATCATACAATTATAAGATATGTATGAACTTGTATTGATATTAAAAATAAAAATGCAATGAAATATGTGTATCACCAAGAAACAAAATATGAAAAATGATTGTGAAATATCATGTATTTTAATATAAAAATAAAGTACATGTAAAACAGTGTATTATGTGATTTGATTTTACTTCCTTTATACATCCTTTATGTATAACCCTCTTCGCAAGGTCGTAAGTCCGTCGTGATTCATTTGTTTCAGAGTATTTTCATTTGCAATCACGCTTAGCGTAAGGCATGAAATGTTTAGCTCGCAACTGGCCTCTTTGCGCAAGAATGAGTGTCAACGTTAAATTTTTTTAAATAATTTTAAGAATAATTTATAATGAATAGGTTTTAAGTTTTCACTTCTGTCGTGTGGTCTTAAGCACACCCAAATTTTTTATGTAGCGTGATGATATAACTTTCGAAGATTAGACACAAAATTCATTTCTAAACGCACTAAAACACTAGGTATAAATATTCGACCACTGAGAATTGTCATATATTGGTGAATCCTTGGATATTATCTTATGATTTGCGTTTGTGAATTCTGAATGTGAATTCAATTGGCACACAATTAATTGTATTCCTTTGTGACCATGGGAAGTTTGCAGAAACTGCTTTACTATGTCAAGAAGATGACCTGATTTACGTCGTAGAACTCAGTCAAATGTGCGATGAGCTACGTCACGTGCTGACCGAACAAGGCGGCCCGGGTTCGATCCCAGGCGACCGCAGTGAGATTTGTGGTGGACAACACGGCGCTGGGGCGGGTTTTCTCCAGGATCTCCGGTTTCCCCCGCCATCTCATTCCACCGGTGCTCCATCTTCATCTCATATATCATGTGTCATCGCCTGCTGTGCCGTATGTAGTAAAAGTGGGCGTTAAACACTACACATTATTGCTGACCGAACTGATGAGTAGCGAGATGCAGCTAATGCCAATAGTGGTGTTAGTATGTCAGAATTGCGTTCCAGAGTGTAAGTTTCTTACGGTAGAGTTGTTTTCGTAAAAATCTGTTGACACCGTTATAAACCAGGAAGACGTAGTCAACTATCCGACAGAATTTTTAAATACATTAGTATTTCCTGGATTCCCACCTCGCAATTTAAAATTAAAAGTAGGATAAGTTATGATCATGCTGCATAAAATTAACCAACCACGACTGCGGAATGGAATGAGACTGTGAAAAAGCTAATGAATAACGCCATCTGCCCAGCAGTTATCAAGGGAAAGTACAAAGGAGAGGATATCTTGATCCCGCGTATTCCGATGTTTCCAATGTATTTCCCTTTTGATTTTAAGGGTCTAAAATTTCCCTACGTTTGTCCTTTGCGATGACCATAAATAAATCGCCAGGACAGTCTTTGGTAAGTTTGTGGAAACAACTTGGAGTTTCCATGTTTCTGGATAATTAATACGTCGTGGGTTCGCGCTTCGGAAAGTCATCTTTATATATTTACGAATAACAAAAAAGACAAAGATATTGTTTATCAGAAAGCTTTAAATTGATTAACTTTTTTGTAACAGTGTTGTATTTAAACTTCAGCTCCAATTGCAGATTAAATAATTAATCCGAATTTTTTGTATTTATATAGATAAGTTCAGACAACTTTTATTGGCAGTACGAAGTTCGTCGAGTCAGCTAGTCTATTTATATTTTAATTAAATGTTATAAATTTTAAGGAAGTAATAAACCATTACTGTGCAATTTAAGCATGTTTTGGTGTTATTTACAAACTATCAGCTCATTAACTAGTATTAACCGAGCTACTCCTGAACCCAATTAGCTCGGATAATCTTAGGTCTACTGTAATTGCAGTGTATCTGGGTACTGTGCCAGACCACTTGGCAATTACAAGTAGGGGCAGTAGTTTCATGATCTATTAATCTGTTTAAATGCACTCATTTGTGTACTAGAACTTCCATAATACATAAAAAGTAGGTAAATCGGCCTTATATAAGTACTCTGAAAATGTTTTAAAAAGCACGGAGGTGAAAGGAATAAGAAACCATATAAGTGAGACTTCAAGAGCATATGTCAGTACTTGCACAGTCTCAACGAGTCCAATTGCTCTTTTTTAACAAGTTTCTTTCATAGAAAAATCACCCCAGAATGTCAACAAATACTCCACATTGCTAGTACTGCACATGCGCAGGAAAAACGGCCTACCCAACGATGTAATTCGTGAGAATATTTATATAATTACTTTAAGATTTAGATGAGCATTTGAGTTTACTCTCGGCTACTTTATTGTCCATGTTTTGATATCATGTACGGTAACTTATGCGGAACTTCTGTTATCACCATAGCTAGGAAGTTCGTACCGATTTCCTTGAGCAGTGTAAGAGTGGCCAGGCACTCAGCGCTACTACCAAGGGCAAGGTTCATCGTAGAATGCAACTCATTACTGCAAAACAGGTGTAACTGCATGACACAGAGCACGTTGGTAGGAAGGCATTCGAATAACATTTTTTTTTTTTTTTTTTTTTTTTTTTTGCGCCTCAAAGATGAGCAACTAAATTTCCTGCAGCCAAAATGTTTTCTAGAAGTGTACTTATTCATTTCATTTACTTCATTATTTACATTTACATTTCAGTGGGATAGTTAAGCAAACATGGAAAAACAGAAGCCAAATCCAGAAACTAAATTTGCTGAAATCACTAAGGAATTTGCAACAGATTATCAACCAACTAAATCTTGTTTTTCGGGACATAGAATGAGTTTTTCATTTGCAAGTCTTCAGAGGTACATTATTGTTTTAGTAGTACGGCCGAAGATGAGTAAATATGTAGTAAAATTCCTGTTTTGGCATTTCGTATAGTAAGAGTCTTCAGATATTTAAGAAATTAATTTTATTATTTGGATATTATTTTACATTTGATCAGGAAATGTTACAATCCACGTTATAATTGCTTGAGTGTTGCCACAATGAGCCTATTTAAATAATGAGATCAGTCAGACAAACCCTTATATACTATATAAGAATTTGTATGTTGTGCATAATGTTGCAAATAGATGTGCATTTACGAATGTCTCATAAGTCTTTTTTGGGGGGGGGCAACCAGTTTCAATGCCTCTCCGCTATGCGTTCCTTGTCTGACTTGTTTGGATGCCGGGAGAGTGTTGGTTGCAACCTGTATAGGGAACGGCAAGCGGTACGAACCTCCTTGCCCTGGTTATTGCTATCACTGTTAAGCCTTGTTTTCTCTTTACCATACTTCACCTCTGTTTGCTGCTAGCTGCCCGGTTAATTTAACCTGGAGAACCACAGGTGGTGTATGAAACAGAAAAAGAATTAAATGTTTCCTTTCTATATATTAACTCTTACTGCAATTCCAATAAAAACTGTTGTACTTCTTTTTAAACTGACAAATTCCAACAATTACATTCAAAATTACCTGTAAAGCCTTATAGTTGTATCAAATGAGACTTATAATAATATACACAAATTAGGTACTCGCTCGTCACCTAGTAAGTAATACGTTATGTTCAGTGTACCTTAAGCAATAAACTATGTCGGAATAATTTCATTGTACGTGTTAATACTGTCATATAAACATCTGTAATTCACCAAACTGATTGACATTTGATAGTACTAAAACCCACTTGACATATGGGAACACTAAACTACCGAAAAAACTGCAACACATTTTAATAACATCTCAACACCCCTTTTCACCTAAATCTTGTAGAACTTATTCAAATTTGATAGAAATAAGGGGAGAAGAGTGGAGCAAGATAAGTTTAGTGAAAATGTAGGAAGCAAGTGCTCACGAATTGAAATTAGAGATGGGGACGGTTTAGCATACAAAATACAATTACGGTGTTTGGATGTTTTAGGAACTCCTGGATAAACTTTAAAGTACTCCACTTAGAGGAAAGTTGTATTTTGTGTAAATATTTAAGGCAAGGCTACACTGAAAATTCCAAATTCTATAATAATAAACTTATCATTACGAACATTTAACCACATAATTAGAGTATCATTTTAATAGTGCATGAAAATTTTCATGTTACTACACCAAATAGTTAATTAATTATTAATTATTGTTTGTGAAAATATTGTAAAAATTACTCGCCATATAAAATGTTCTACGCGTCAAAAAACTTTAGTTTTAAGTTGAATTTTTGTTTTCGGCTAGTACAGAACAATTTGTTATTTTTTGGAATATTCTTGTAGCAAAATTTGTCCCAAAATTTGTTCTGAAAATTTTTAAAATATGAACATCTTTATTCCTTAATATCTTATAATTTTCAAAACATTAGCATTAACAAAAACGGGGGAATGTGAAGTTTCTTATTTACATATTACGGAATTATCCTGTAAGTTTCACCAAGTTAAATGAAAAGCTTTGACGCGTGAGGCATTTTGTATACTGAAAAGTGTTAGAAAAAGTTTCTCAAAAAATTAATTTTAAAGTAATGATTGTTACTTTTAACGATTGCTAAAGGTCTTTTCAAATTCTTACGTGATGGCCTAAAATGGTGCAAATGATAAAAATAGCATGCTATCTATTACCACACACTGGTGTAGCTAAGCTACCAAAAACTGCCACGATTTTCAACATTTTCGGCGAATTTTCGCGTAGCCTTGCCTTAAACAATCAAATGTTGCAAACAATTAATTAATACTATCATTTGAGATATAATTAAACTTTTCTAACTTTAAAGTGATTAACGATGACCAATTAATAGATTTATAAACAATACATTTACCCATTTAATGATGTCCATGAAGCAAGAGTACTTGTTGTGTCCCATTTGGTCTACTTAACACCTTATGAACGTCCACGTTGAAATTCCTTGCAATGGACTGCTGGACTTGTAATTAATTCCCTTGAGGAGAGCACAGTTTCTCAGATGCAGTTCTTTCAACTCGCTCGTGCCGTGCACCTGAATGCCACATAGTAAACTTTCAACACCTTATAACTTAATACACGAACCACTGCACATATTAACTTAATCGATCATAACTATCAAGTTATCAACAACCAACTCCATTCGACCGGTTCAGAGAATTGTTTGCCACAAAGTGTCCCTAACTGCAGGCTGTTACTGTTAGGGTATCTCCATCGAGGCTCTACCAGCTCTTACTGCCTAAGTACTGTGCCAACTATTTCTACTGAAAGGTGAGAGCCAAGTGTGCTCTTTCAGAAATTACCCATACCCCCCCTTTTCCTTCTTGCCAACCTTAGTAAAGGCTGAATATACTCATCGCTATTCGAATCCAATTCTAATACACACACACACACACACACACACACACACACACACACACACACACACACACACACACACACACACACACACACACACACACACACACACACACACACACACACACACACACACACACACACACACACACACACACACACACACACACACACACACACACACACACACACACACACACACACACACACACACACACACACACACACACACACACACACACACACACACACACACACACACACACACACACACACACACACACACACACACACACACACACACACACACACACACACACACACACACACACACACACACACACACACACACACACACACACACACACACACACACACACACACACACACACACACACACACACACACACACACACACACACACACACACACACACACACACACACACACACACACACACACACACACACACACACACACACACACACACACACACACACACACACACACACACACACACACACACACACACACACACACACACACACACACACACACACACACACACACACACACACACACACACACACACACACACACACACACACACACACACACACACACACACACACACACACACACACACACACACACACACACACACACACACACACACACACACACACACACACACACACACACACACACACACACACACACACACACACACACACACACACACACACACACACACACACACACACACACACACACACACACACACACACACACACACACACACACACACACACACACACACACACACACACACACACACACACACACACACACACACACACACACACACACACACACACACACACACACACACACACACACACACACACACACACACACACACACACACACACACACACACACACACACACACACACACACACACACACACACACACACACACACACACACACACACACACACACACACACACACACACACACACACACACACACACACACACACACACACACACACACACACACACACACACACACACACACACACACACACACACACACACACACACACACACACACACACACACACACACACACACACACACACACACACACACACACACACACACACACACACACACACACACACACACACACACACACACACACACACACACACACACACACACACACACACACACACACACACACACACACACACACACACACACACACACACACACACACACACACACACACACACACACACACACACACACACACACACACACACACACACACACACACACACACACACACACACACACACACACACACACACACACACACACACACACACACACACACACACACACACACACACACACACACACACACACACACACACACACACACACACACACACACACACACACACACACACACACACACACACACACACACACACACACACACACACACACACACACACACACACACACACACACACACACACACACACACACACACACACACACACACACACACACACACACACACACACACACACACACACACACACACACACACACACACACACACACACACACACACACACACACACACACACACACACACACACACACACACACACACACACACACACACACACACACACACACACACACACACACACACACACACACACACACACACACACACACACACACACACACACACACACACACACACACACACACACACACACACACACACACACACACACACACACACACACACACACACACACACACACACACACACACACACACACACACACACACACACACACACACACACACACACACACACACACACACACACACACACACACACACACACACACACACACACACACACACACACACACACACACACACACACACACACACACACACACACACACACACACACACACACACACACACACACACACACACACACACACACACACACACACACACACACACACACACACACACACACACACACACACACACACACACACACACACACACACACACACACACACACACACACACACACACACACACACACACACACACACACACACACACACACACACACACACACACACACACACACACACACACACACACACACACACACACACACACACACACACACACACACACACACACACACACACACACACACACACACACACACACACACACACACACACACACACACACACACACACACACACACACACACACACACACACACACACACACACACACACACACACACACACACACACACACACACACACACACACACACACACACACACACACACACACACACACACACACACACACACACACACACACACACACACACACACACACACACACACACACACACACACACACACACACACACACACACACACACACACACACACACACACACACACACACACACACACACACACACACACACACACACACACACACACACACACACACACACACACACACACACACACACACACACACACACACACACACACACACACACACACACACACACACACACACACACACACACACACACACACACACACACACACACACACACACACACACACACACACACACACACACACACACACACACACACACACACACACACACACACACACACACACACACACACACACACACACACACACACACACACAAACCTAACCTAAACATTGCAAACCAAAACTCCAGTAATTTTGAAACCACGGAAGACTGACATCCTACTTCAACGTCCGCCTCGGTAGTGTAGATGGTAGCATGTCTGCCTCGCGTTCAAGAGGTCCGGAAATCGAATCTCGATCAGGGTGAGTTACCTGGATAAGATTTTTACGGGGTTTTCCCTTATCCTGAAAGTCGAATGTCGGGTAACTCTAAGTTCCATGGACCACGGACGCATTGAGCATCATTTCACTCATTTCATTCATCGTCCAATATGACTAAATATTGGAGGACGAAAATTACTATATATATATATATATATATATATATATATATATATATATATATCCTACTTCAACGCTACGTTTAGCGGTATTTTTCACTTAAGTGTTCCCAGCTCTTCACTGTGTACTACGAAAGACGCTAAGGTAAATAAAGCAGTTCGTCGAAAAGAAGTCTTAACACATGTAGACATAGAAAAAATATTTAATGTAACCTATCCACTAATTAAACTATTGCGAAAACCATATCCATTATTTCACTCATAAATATTTATCTTTGATTTTAAAGCGTTACAATATACCTCTGTAATGTAGTTTTGTCGTTCACCTTTATTTGTGTTATGATTACACGAAAACAAAATCTTTGCCATGTTAAGGCACCATATCACCTAATTTAGAGAACGATTTCGGTTCTGGAAGAAGATTTTGGGAATTCAATTTCTAAAATTATAGTGGTTAAGTATTTTTAAAAGCATTCCTTTGAGGAAATTGGGGGTTAGATGTTTATAAATCTTAAAGAGTTACAAAACAATAACATATAAGTTAAATATAGTATTGGAAATTAATTGTTCTTTCACACTAGCCGTGTGTAAAACGAAGTATGGACGGGTAGAGTCAGACTGAAAAATGCAACGCATTTAGCCGGGATTTGAACCACTGATCTCCCGATCTCCATCCGGCTGCTTTTAACTATTGAGTTACCATGGCCAACGTTCCAGTATCACATTAAATGTACCTAATAATGGTCTGAATTATGAAGGCAGGGCATTAAATTAGCTTACAGCTTAGTAAGTAGCCATTAAGATAAATAAATCTCATGTGCTTATGAGAACACCTAGTGGTTAATCGGAAAAAACACACAAGTCAGTAGGAGAACTTAATGTCATGCTGGCACGTTGGTATCGTAGCTCAATAGTTAAGAGCAGCCGGACGGAGATCGGAAGATCTGTGGTTGAAATTCCGGCTATGGCATTAAATTTTTCAGTCTGACTCTACCTTTAAATATAGTATTATTTATAATTGCAACTACCACACGAACATCCTTCCTTATACCGTAAGGATATGGCTAACACCAGATAAAGTGAGGACTCGCCGACATGACGTTAGCTATTGATTGCATTGCGTACTAGCTCCATCAGTATTGCCGCATTTTAACACTCGCTCTATGGCATTAATTGTTAAAAATTATTGTATCTGTATACTAAATATGAAAGTAAAGTAAAGTGATATTTATAAAATATCACTTAAAGTAAGTAAATATGCAACATAATCTGCAAATTATAGAACTGTTATGCTTATTGACAAAACAGACAAAATATGCATTGCACACGTAATAAATTATTCTTGAAACGGAAGAAATTTAATAATTAAATTCACATACCAAGTAAATGTACTTGTGGCAGCATAGAATAAATAAGCATTATCATTAATATCATATCCCTTATTATGAGAAATTGCTGTATAGAATAAGCTGGAATACAATATCCAACGTTTAGGTTAACTTTTCAGGGTGTAACTTGAGCATTTTTTCACTTATAATGTATATTTCATAAATTTTATGACTTCGTTTGTCAGTATAATAAGATTCTGAAGAATTAATGTGCGAATTTGTGGAGACACTATCATGAATATGTCTACAGTATGCGCAATTTATCTTGAGCGTTCGTCTCCCAAGTCGTCACCCGGTAGTTTTCGGCTAACTCCATAAACACAGATGACAACTTAGAAACATGAAATACGCTATACTAGTACACTACACTAGTACACTCTGACATTTAGTGAGTAATATGCTAAGCTTTTACGCGCGCTCTTTGTTTTCTGTGTGCATTCGTTTTGTGCAAGTTTGAGGTTAATTGCTACAGCTTAACCAGTTTGTAATTATGGCTGAGGGCACACCAAACTCATCATCATACGTACCTTCCGAGCAACGAACTCCGACTCGGAAACATGCACTTACAGTCGTGCACAGTGACAGCCGCAAAATAATAGCGAAAGTTGCAGAAAGTTGCGATATAGAAAAGGATAACAACCAGTTAAGGTTCCCATTCAGCAAATCAGTAGAACGAGCTGCTGCTTACACAGGAAAAAGCGTCAGCACTGTCAGGCGTATTAAATCGTTTTGCACATCTCATACCAATGAATCTCCAAAAACACCAGGAAAAAGCAGGTAAGGCTGTGATCTGTGTATGGTAATAACTAATAGTGATGTTTTCTTTCTTTCTTTCTTTCTTTCTTTCTTTCTTTCTTTCTTTCTTTCTTTCTTTCTTTCTTTCTTTCTTTCTTTCTTTCTTTCTTTCTTTCTTTCTTTTTTCCCTTCAATCCTTTCCTTTTTGGCTCCCTCCTTTTCCTTATATCTTGCTCTTTTATCTTTCTTTTTCTCTTGCTCTTATCCCTTTGTATATTTCTACATAACATTCTATTTCCCTCCGTTACCAAAGCTACGCCGGTATAGGCCAACAACCCTAGGAGCAAGACTTACCTATGTTGTGGATGTTATGGCTCTCGAAAGGGGACAAACTATTATTCCTTTACCTCCGTATAACTGTGATCTGAATGCAGTTGAACTGGCGTGGGCAAAAATAAAGAAAGTTTTCAGAGGACACAACGTTACTGGTGATATGTCAGACACAAATCTGCAGAAACTTGCTATAGAAGCATTCTCTTCTGTAATTGCGACGGATTGGGAAGGATACTGCAAGAAGGTCCAAGAACTGGAAATGAAATATTGGAGAAATAATGGTGTAATTGAAAATGCGATTGCTGAAATTATCAACAGATCAGAGCATACTAGCGATGATGATGCAGTGGACTCAGAAATCGAAGAATCACAAAGCGAATGAGTGAGTATTTATGGCTGTCATAATATTTGTTTACTCTTTTTATGTGTTTCATAAATATTAAGTATATAAACATACAGCTGATAGGATCGAGTTCAATTTAATGTTTGTCCACAGATCTCACACTTGCGGCGCATATGTTCGCTTATCTTACACACTATTTTGCTGAACTGTGTTTTTCAAGGTTGACCACACTGCAGGAACAAACTCGCAACTTCCCATCTGCCCGCACTACCCCGTAAATCCAACGCCCTTCTTATCTTGCGCATACTGTAGCTGTAATGGGTAACGCACCAGCGACTCCAACATAGCTAGTTATAATCTGTAAAAACTCGAGTGTACTTAACCGTTTCATTACTTTCCATACTTTGTAACAATTATAAAATAATAAATAAGTTAAATCATCTGATTTTATGCTCACACTTAACCCCCAAAAATGGCATCTGTGATCACCGGTAAACCATTGCTTATAACGTGTGCATAGTATAGTCATTTATCACATTTCTATGCGAAACTGAAAATGATTATAGTTTGCTTTCCGTACCGAATAGATTCTATTCGAGATATTCTCGGGAAACAAGTCAGGTGAAAAGACGATTAGAAATCGACATTCCGGGAGCATGTTTTTTTTTCGTAATTTACGTCCTCCAACGTTAAGCCATATGGGGCGATGAATGGAATGGATGAAATGATGCTCAAATGAGTCCGGGGTCCATGGAGCTTAGAGTTACCCGACATTCGTCTTACAGGATAAGGGAAAACCCCGGAAGAAAACCCTTATCCAGGTAACTCACCCTGACCGAGATTCGAACTCGGGACCTCTTGAACGTGAGATAGACATGCTACCACCACGCTACCAAGGTGGGCTTTCGGGAGCATACATCGCTCCCATTATCATTATATTTATAACAAATGTTATAAACACTAAATTGAGACAACATAAAAAACCAAAAACAACAAAACACTATCAATACTCACATTCCTGAACAAAAGACTGCAGTAATTTAAATACCAGGTCAGGAGATGGCGTGAGTGTAGAAAACTAATTAGGTCATATGATCTAAACATTTTAGAGCAGTTATTAAGAACGTCCCGCGTTTCTGATTGGGAATGCACAAGAACGGGAGGGAAATAGTGCCCTCCTCCAAGGAAGAAGCTAGAACGGGATAGTCAAACGGTATCTTAATTTTCTGCCGATGAGTGAAATTGCCTTATGGTTGGAGCAGAGAAACAAATCCTAATGCATACTGGCATTACTTCTAAGGCAACCACCTATTCCAAGTTTCATTAGTCTAGAGCAAACACTGTTTCCTGCAATATAATTGTCCAGCGTGAGGCAGGACGTGATTTCTCTGAAGAGCAAAGTGATACTCGATATAAAAAAAATCTAAAAGTCGATTTGCAAAAAGTTGTTAACGTAAGGAGAATAGAAGCCCGGTGTTAAAAATCAATTTGAATATGTGACTTATAAATCGATACTGTCTCACTTAAAAATCGCTGAAGCGAGGGGACAAACGTGGCCCGGTATATTCAGAGAGCAATGATTTTCACATCAGGTTGTGACTATCATTAGCATAGAAAGAAAAATGGAGGAACGTGTGATCAGATACTGAGAAGCGAAAGTGAAAAATAGTTGCGTGTCTGCTTGTGTTTCCAGAAATATTCTCTTCTCTCAAAATTCACTCTCCAACCTAAAAATGGAAAAAAGAAGAAAAAAACGATGGATGACAATATCTAAGAGCTACAAATGTTCTACAGCCTCGGCTGTGGGTATGTATGATATAGTAAACCACAACTGGGTTTTGTCACCGTCAGAAGAAAACATTATAACATATTTTTTTCAGGCTCCGGCGTTCCTGTAGTTTTAGTTGCCAAATAAAAGACTTACCTTCACAAACTTGTAATTTCTTTTTACACCCATTAAAGTTTCTCTGCTTATTAATACTTATTTTATTATATTTATTTCACATAATACTCCTAAAATGGTTTACTTTTCACTCGTCTCTATAATAATATCTAATAATTGTAAAACTAATTACCAAAATAGTAAACTGAGATAGCACAGCACTGTGCTTGGTTTAATCTTTCAAATACTTTGCTTAAATGAGAAGAAAAGAATGAACTAATTCTTTTTGGCTATTAGGTAATTTTGGCTAGCCTAACTTCTTCTACATATAAATGAATTGATGTTTGTTAGTCTCACAAAAACGCAAGAAAGGCTGAACCAATTTGCCTAATTTTGGTTTTGAAATACTTGTATAAGTCCAAGGAGGGTTTAAAAGGGGAGAAAAAAATCCTGAAGTGATAATGGAATTAACTAAATATAAAAGTACACATACAAACTTTTACGTAACACATACACCTTCTTTTATTTTTGAGATACAAAAGCATTACGAAGTACAAAGATATTCCACTCCTTGCAAAATTTTCAAAGATATTTCACTTACCAATTTTTTTTTAATTTGCGTCCTCCAACGTAATGTCATATTGGACGATGAATGAAATGGGTGAAATGATGCTCAAATGCTGCTGTGGTCCATGGAGCTTAGAGTTATCTACATTCGTCTACGAGGATAAGGAAAACCCTCAGAGAAAGCCTTATCCAGGTAATTCACCCTAACCGAGATTCGAACTCGGGACCTCTTGAATCTGAGGTAGACACGCCACCATCTACGCTACCAAGGCGGGCATTTCACTTACCATATTTTATTAAATAACGTTTATTGGTTGTTATCAAGACTGAAATTCTTTATACAGCATTATGACGATGTACATTTCGAAGATCAGACACAACATTTATTTCTGAACGCACTAAAACACAATAAATATTTTATAATTGTTGTCAAATATTGATGAATCCTTGGATATCTTCTTTATAATCTTTGTTTGTGAATTCATGAATGTGCGTGTACAATTTCTCATGCGTTTGGCCTTTGCGATGACCATAAATAAAACTCAAGGGCAGTCGTTGGAAGTTTGCGCAATCAAATACGTCGCGTGTTCGCACGTCGGAAAACCATCATCTTTAAATGTTTACGAACCACAAAGAAAGACAAAAAGTATTGTTTATTAGAACGCTTTAAATTAATTAACTTAATTGTAATCGTGTTATATTTAAACTTCACCCCCAAAAGAATAAATAAATTGCAGAATAAATTACTAACTACTCCGAATTTGTTTCATTTATGTAGATAAGTTTACACAGCTTTTAGTGGCGGAACGAAGTTTTCCGGGTCAGCTAGTTTCTATATTTAAAATGCCTGTAGTTCTTTATCCTACTTATAGCACAAAAACAGCCAAATCTAATATTGAACACATATAATGACAGAAAAGAAATCATGAAAAGTAAATGTCATTAATCTTTTGATTTAAATATTTTGTGTTAAAAATTTAGTAATAAAATATTTAAACTTATTTTATCACTCTTACACCTCATCATCCAACCGTTTTAAATGCAGCTTATTAATGTTTTTTTTTTTTTTTTTGAACTTATTAACAGCTTTTGAACTGTTTCTCTCGAATATAGCTGGTTTGTTTTGTAATACTTATGCTTCAGCTTCAAAAATTATAGACAACCTTTTTGTGCAAATCCTTAAAATCATAAGAATTGCATTCTGTGTAGAAAGTACTGGGAATTGATCATATAAAAGTCTCGTATAAGAGGGGATTTGAAATTATTGTCGCTAAGTTGGTACATTTTCCTCTATATCCACGCGGAGTTTGTCATCTGTCATCTAGCAAGGGCGGTTCTCCCTTGATGAGTTTGAACCGCCGAGTCACCTATTTGTTTTTGAATAACGTATATGGTTATGTGTTATGTTCTAACATTTAATTTTCCTTTATAAAAGTTCTCCAAATTATATTTTGTAATGGAGCCGCTCTTTCGGTGCCGGCGTGTCGATAATGCAGCTAGCTTACTTCCCGACTAGTGATTCGTTATTAAAAGGCTAAGGTGACCGTTAACACTTGTGGTGGGAGAAGAGAGGTTGGAGGGGCAGAATGCATTGCTGGTTACCATGGCTACGGATTCGTTCCATATAAGCCGTATATTCCGCACCAAATCGTGTTGCCAATACAATACAGGATTTGCTTTCTACTGTTTCGCTTATTTGAAAATAAATTTGTTGGTAGAAGTGGTAATCCGCTTGAAGCGAGCCCCGCGTGTCATGTACTCCTGTTTATTGACAGATTGCATCCTGTGTAAAACGTTTTTTATGTGATTAGTGATTATTGTGTGACATGCAAATTGTTTAATTTTTCATATTTTAGGGACTTACAATGAATCCACACACGACTTGGTGTGTTCCATTCTCCAAACATCCTTTTCTTTATGAAAAATGATGTCAAATGCGACGTGGTAAATGTCGGAAGGCGAACATTAGTGCTATGTTTAGAAAAACTTTGTGGCGGAGCATATTCAAAATACACCAGGACATTTAAAACTCATTGGTATGAGGAACATAATTGTGTCGGATTGAAGCAGCTGGGGAAAAGCGCTAACAAAATTGCTGACGCTCTTCAGGAAAGCTCGCGTCTATATATTGTAAAATAAAATGAGAACGTTAATCTTAACAGGCTTTTCATACATTATCTCATTAGGGAAGTAGACAGAAATGGCATTTCATGGACATAATGAAACCGATGACTCTTTAAATAAAGGTAATTTTATGAACTTTTGGATTCATATAAAGAGGGAAGCCCCACCGAAATTTAAAACCACTATTCCAGTACAAAATCCATTTTTGCGATGCTGTTTTTTCGAATTTAGGTTAGGCAATTTTCCGTGTCACCTAATCAATTCACCCAGAGCTGCACCTGTCATCTAGTTTGTTTACAGGACGCCATTTTGTTAGTGCATCTCAAAGGTGTGTTGCGATTTTGCAATGAATTTTGAGCTGAAATATTTAAAAGAAAATTAATGAATTAACAGTAAAGAGGAACACATCTACCAAACTGAGGTATCTTCCTTCACTTCTCTAGCGTTCCATGTTCACTCCGGAAATCGAAATAAATTAAAGAAAAAGAAACAAAAAGAATCAGAAGTATACAAAGATAAATGTTCTACCCTGTTTAAAAAGAACATTTGAGGCAGCGTACATGTTGGACTAACATTTACTAAAGAATGTCATACTACAGAAGTAGGTTACAATGAGAGTAATTCACTCCTAAAGTAATGTTGGAGAGCTCAGCTTCAATTTACTTACTACTACGGAAGCAAGATCTCATTTCTTCAGGAGTATTGTTTTGTTTGCGTGATTTACTTTAAAGGATTGTATGTAAGACTAAATGGATAGCAAAATGGGATACAATATCAGCGAAATACGTACATATTTGTTGTTACAGATAAGAAAATCAATGTAATCAATATAGAGTGCTGAAAACTTAATGTAAGTATACTGGAAGCCGTGATGGGCGGTTTAATGCTTCGAGTGACGGTAAACATATTGCAGAGGGGCTTAAAATATTCTGAAAACAATGTTTTTAATTTTAATATTAGTATTGCATATCACGTGTGTGCTTATGAAGGAATACCCGTTCTCTTTTCGGAAAACTTCACCATTTTCACCGAATGTGTACAAAATAGGAACATAGATAGTGGTTCATATTGTCCCCAGGCACTGTTGAGTTGCTGCCGGGCCGTGCGCGGGCAGTAAGCAAAGAGACAGATAGAGCGGCTTGCATGTGGGCGCAGTACTAATCACTTGCCGAGAGAGAGAGAGCAACAGAGGGAGAAAGAGACAGTCTGAACTTTCCCGCCGCACCACGAAAGTACGTGAAGCTTCGTCAGCGTTCGAGAAACTTCGTCAGCCTTCGAGAAACAGCGGATAGTGTATAAATAACACTACGGAGTGGGCACGCAGCAAAAACACCTTCTGGCTATATACAGCCAGCCAGCACCACATGGCATGGCATGGAGTGGGTCAGTCAGCAGGGAGCTGCTAGGAGTTGCAGTTGTGATCCAATGAGCTGTGTCTGGACATTTGAACTGTACCGAGTCGAGTCGAGAACTAATAATCGTGTAGTGATTTGACGGTAAATTCTTTTGTTTGTTTACGTGTGGTGAAGCCACGACAGACTGTGTTGGTGTATGTTACGTCATTCTTTTGGAAAGGGGTGTACAAACTGTCTTCCTACGGAAATAAAGAGCATTTTGAATTTCTGTAAACTTGACTTTTAATTTTACGAACCCACAAAGTCACAATATTTTAACTCTAAATTATAGTGTGAAACAGTAAACAGAAATTGAGTGAGGAGCAGCCGAATTAACACACAAGAACAAAATAATGATTATGAATTGCACTTCAATTATTATTAAACTGGGCTGACTTGATTGTATTGACCATAATATTGTTCTTATACGACACTATCTTCATTTTGAGCCTAATAAATAAAACAAAGTAATTTATGACTTAAAATTGCTTTATTGTTTCTCAAAATATTCTCGTTTATGATCAATACACTTTTGCATCCGTTTGAACCATTTGTCAAAGTATTTATTAAAGTCTTCATGAGATACCTCCAAAACATGGTTTCTGAAGGCCTCTGCCGACGAAAATCGTTGCCCACGCAATTTATTCTTGATGCTCAGGATCAAAAGGAAATTATTGGATACCAAATGAGGACTGTATGGCGGATGAGCCATCAATTCGATTTTTTGAGCCTTCAAATACTCTGTTGTTAGACGAGATGAAGAACGATCTTCAGAAAATGAAGAAGACATTTCTTTTGTCTTGAGAAAGAACGATCCTACGGTTCTTGCTGGGTTTTCCTTACTTCAATGAAGACTTCCAGCAAAAAAAAAAAAAAAAAAAAAAAAAAATGGTTGTGTATCATTCGGCATTGACCATTTAATGTTCCTTTAAAGGCACTGTTGCCACATGATCAGTTTTGCTGAAAAAGCAGGCCACCATTTGCTTCGAAGTGCTTCAAGTGCGAACAGCTTTTGTTGGATTTGCTTCATTTTGAAGCACCCATACAGTCGACTGCTGTTTACGTTCCATCTCATACGCCTAGATCCTTGATTAGTCACCCGTTACAATCTTATATACGTCTTTTGAGGCACGGCCATTGTATTTCTTGAGCATTTTGTACACCAATCGACACGATCATTGTAGTAAATTATATGGGATCCTACGAGAGCAAACCCTTCTCACGGGTAAATAATCATGTAATATTTTATATATGATGGTGGAACTAATGTCTAGGGTTGCCTCAGTCGCAGAATATGTCGCAGGACGATCTTGCATTATTAGGTTCCGCATAGGTTTTCTGGCACAACAACTGATTTTGGAAGACCTCCATGATGTTCATCATTGAGCGAACGGGGCCACGATTAAATTCGTTATACCATCGTTTCACAGTGGCAAAGGATGGAGCTTCGTCACCAAATGTGGAAGTTATTTGTCTTGATAATAATCCACAACGAAAGTCGTAATAAATCATTGCACGAACATTTTCACGAGTTAATTCCATGTTTTAGTTCAGACATAATTTTCAAGTTAATATAAACAAAACAAATGACACTCTATTGACAAAATGTCTAGAGTAGATTACGATCATCAATGCCAAAGTTTCCACTGGAAACGTCAAATGGCACTTACAACAATCAGGGTTCCCAAGGCTCAAAATAAAAGTAGTGCCTCTCGTAGTGTCACATGTATATAGAGTAACTTTCTTTTACGGAAGTTGGGCAATATCGTGTCTAGTGTGATACCTGATAATAAAAATGTATATTTCAAGTTTATTTAAGGTATATTTTGATGTTACCCTACTGATGATAGTAACAAGAAGTATCATACCTCTCTTAACCTCCTGTTTTTTATAAAAGACTATGGTTGACAAATGAAATGTTAAAAGCTTTTTACAGCCAACCGAAGTTTTGTAAAAGTTCTTAGAAATGATTAATGTGTATTTCGTTTGTGTCTTTTAATTAAAGACTTATATTGCAGGTATCTCTATTAAGTATTGCTCCAGTATTTATTACTTTTCCTACGTATATGTATTTTCTCTTACTCTGTATTCATTTTTGTAGTTTTTTGTTTATTTGCATGATATGCTATGTCTTTAGGGAACCTTGTAATGAAGAAGCTTCTATAAATGAATAAAACATGTTAAAGCTTTCAAAAACCCACTTCATTTTGTGAATGCAAGACAAATGTCTAGTTACAATTTACATTTTCCCTCTCCCTCCTCTCCAGTAACACCCAAGGGGCTGCACCGCAGGAATTAATTCTAAGAATTCCGGGATTCCAAAAGGTTGAAAATGCCTGAACTAATATACAAATTCAGCCCCCTTTCGCGCTCATTTCTGCAGTACTCCCCTCAAACATACCTACTTTCTCTTCTGATTCATAAAATCAATAAAGAAATCTGCATATAATAACAATTTTAAATCCAGTCTCGGTGTAGAACATTAACCTTTGAAGAAACTTCTCATTGTGGCAATCACTTACAGTACCTAGTCTCCTGGATTACAGTAAGAAATCTGTAAAGAATGGTTGCCAGCTTTGCTATATTATGAATGTATAAATACTTACGGATATTTTCACGTTTTCTTTAAATCGCTCCACAATGGAACCTGCAGTTTACTTGATGCTTTCTGCGTACTTCTGTCTTTATGCTTACTGATTTCCTATGGCAGTGCTGCATAATGTTCAAGCGAAAGAAATGCAATGCAAAAGAGGGAAGACTGGAAAGTAACGATAGTAGCTTCTAGTTGATTTTACAATATCAAATATAAGACAGATAACAATACAATGTATATCATCTCGCCTATATGTATAATAAGATTTTAGTCATAATATTCCTGATCATTTTCTATTTTAAATAAATAATTAATGAAAATGCACATAACTGGCCAATAGAAGTCGAACGTCACATAGTTAAAAACGAACGTCGAGGGTTTGAGTCACAGGGGCTTTCATTTCACTACGGTTGCATAGAGTTTTCTTCTTTTTCTTCTGAAAACACTACAAAGTTAGATTTTTAAAATGTGTATTTATAATATAAGTCAACCTAAAATACGCATTTTGCTGTCATTATTACTATTATAATGTCAAAATAATAAAATATTTTAAAAGCTTAAACTTATTGTTGAATAAATGTCACACCTGGCAGTAAAATTAAATACTCTACTTACAGAATAGTTTGAATTGAATTTCATCTTAATATAATTTATTTATTTATTTGCATAAAGGAGGTAATTATAAGGCATGTACACCTTCTATTTCCTGCTTAGTATTTACAAGATATTTGCAACATCTTTATATCCATAAAACATGGTCAGTAAATCGAACAGTTAAACATCCAGCATAAAATGTTAATTTAGGCTAACAACGGAATATAGCTCTAAATTAGAGGAAAGAGGGGTGGTGCGCAATTTGGAGCACCACGGTATCTCAGCTGCATAGTGCTGAACCTTGCTAGAAATGTGATGGACTAAGAGAGTTTTGGCGACTAAGCATCCTGCGGTTACGTCATGGCATTCCTGTTTGAGATCGCGTCATGGTCCTTTGCCTAGTCCTTTGCTTTAGTTCAATTACAAAGCAGCCGGAATAACTAATAAACTAAAAATGGCGAGTTTTCTATTATACGGTACCATGGAGAGCTTAATTAGGAGTACCCCATATTAGGACCAACTATTATAATTTTAATATTCATGCTAGAAGCTAAACTTCTACTGCCAGGAACTCCAAACATGGCTAAAAATCATATTGGTCGAACGGTTACAGTTTACCAGATGCGGAATCCTTTTGCAAAAGCCTATCTACGTGCAGCCACTGCAGAAACAGCTAGTAGTGCGTTGCGCAAAACGGGAATGTATCCTTTCAGACCCAACATTTTCAGGTCACTAGATTTTCCAATCCATGAAAATGAAAATGAAACGTGCAATGCACACAATGAAGCTTCTGAATCTAAAAATGTGCCACAAGTGACAGATCCACCTGCTTGCAAGAGGAGCTTGATCCTGGCGGCAGACATCAGCCCAATTCCAACACTAAAGCAGAAGTTAAGTTCATCAAAACAAGCCATTTCATCTCGAGGTGGGACATCTTGTGTAATTACAAGCTCACCATATGAAGCTCAGCTCACTGAAAAGAAGTTAATCAAGTCCAACAAGACTCCGCCAAAAGCCAGATGGCTCTTAGCATTGCAAACCAAAGCGACAAAGAAAACCAGAAATGGAAGGAAGTGCACTGCTTAATCTTCTTCCTCGGAAGACGAAGACGTCTTTGTGCCTCTGGAATCGGAAGACGAGTGGCGAAACGAGAGTGATGATGTCATGATGATTTTTTGTTGTTGTTGTAATTTACATCCTCCAACGTTAAGTCATATCCGACGATGAGTGGAGTGGATGAAATGATGCTCAAATGAGCCCAGAGTCCGTAGAGCTTAGAGTTACCCGACATTCGTCTTTCAGGCTAAGGGAAAACCACGGAAAAACCCATATCCAGGTAGCTCACCCTGATCGCGATTCGAACTCGGGACGTGTGAAGCAGAAGCAGACACGCTACCATCTACGCTACCGAGGCAGGCGATAATGATGACGACGACGACGATGATGAGGTTCTTTTTTGTTGTAATTTACGTCCTCTAACGTTAAGTCATATCGGACGATGGATGAAATTGGTGAAATGATTCTCAAATGAGTCCGGAGTCCATGGAGCTTAGAGTTACCGGACATTCATATTATTATTATTATTATTATTATTATTATTATTATTATTATTATTATTATTATTATTATTATTATTATTATTATTATTATTATTATTATTATTATTATTATTATTATTATTATTATTACTATGACGACGATGATGATGACGACGATGATGATGACGACGATGATGATGACGATGATGATGATGACGATGATGACGATGATGATGATGATGACGATGATGACGATGATGATGATGATTATGATGATGATGATGATGATGATGATGATGATGATGATGATGATGATGATGATGATGATGATGATGATGATGATGATGATGATGATGATGATGATGATGATGATGATGATGATGATGATGATGATGATGATGATGATGATGATGATGATGATGATGATGATGATGATGATGATGATGATGATGATGATGATGATGATGATGATGATGATGATGATGATGATGATGATGATGATGATGATGATGATGATGATGATGATGATGATGATGATGATGACGATGATGATGATGACGATGATGATGATGACGATGATGATGATGACGATGATGATGATGATGATTATGATGATGAATATGATGATGATGATGATGATGATGATGATGATGACGATGATGACGATGATGACGATGATGATGATGATTATGATGATGAATATGATGATGATGATGATGATGATGATGATGATGATGATGATGATGATGATGATGATGATGATGATGATGATGATGATGATGATGATGATGATGATGATGATGATGATGATGATGATGATGATGATGATGATGATGATGATGATGATGATGATGATGATGATGATGATGATGATGATGATGATGATGATGATGATGATGATGATGATGATGATGATGATGATGCGGAGTGCCTGTATTGTGCAGGCCGTTTTTCGAAGGACCGAGAGGGAGAAACATGGATAAGGTGCTGCAAATGTTTCAATTGGGCACACGCGGTTTGTGCAGGTGAATACTTCCAGTAGGTTCTGTTGTGAAAAGTGTGTGAGAAAAGGAAGTAAAGGAAGTAAAAGACTTGTCTGCTTATTAGGGACCAAAATAGGATAACATGTCGGGATTTGAACCTTGAACTTTCACTTCGGCATCAAAAAATCATATTTAATACAGACATTAAGTAGTGTGAACTTTTGTACTTCTAGTGCTCTAAATTAACACCAGAAAATGTATCTCATATTAGGTACCCTTAGTACCTCAAATTAAGCACCACCCTATGTTAGGAATCCCATTTTTGTATTTTAGAGAATCGCATTTTATTTGCATGACAGTGTATTTAAACTCGAGTATTACATTCCATGAGAGAGGTAAAGAGTTGGAGTATACAAATATATTATTCATAGACACTCATTTGTGTTATTATTGGTCATAGAACAGAAAGAAAAAATATATCCCATATTAGGCAACGTTCCCCAAAATTGAATATGAGATAATGCAGCCGGCATTACTGGAAAAAAAATCTAGGCGAGATGACAAATAAAAACGATAAAATAAAAATTATAAATTTGTAAGGATGGACAGGTATGATAGCTCGATATGAGGTTGAAATAGTCTACGTAAGGTAATTGGCATCAGATATTTTCAATAGAGTTAATTAATGACCTGAACAGTCGAAAACTGTGTACTCTTTGGTAATCAAGAGCGAGCTTTGGCTTCTACCAGAAATAGGCATGGGCTTGGCCTGACTCAATTAATATTACGCGCCCAAATAACCCTAATTGACCTAAAAGCAGTGTTCTGAACGTCCTCCGTCAAGCATAGTAAGAGGGACACAGCGCAACCAATTTTACAGTCGAATAATTGTTACTACATCAACAAATGGCAAGCAAATTGGTATCTATCTGCTGATTAATTGTTGCAGTGTTCAGATATTTGCAAACAGTAAGGTGAACTAGCAGTTTTGGAGCTTTAAAATGGTTTATGTTAATGGACCTATTGTTTAGTTGAAAATAATTTAAAATTAAATAATGAATATGTAACCATTTATTTAGATTCTTTTACTAAGCCCAATTTACATATTTTGAAAAAATAAGGTAAATGTTGGCTCTAAGGAGAATTTCATATTATCATTTAAAATTGATTAATTTCAAATAAACATTGCTACCTTAACAACCCTTTGAAACTAAAAAAAAAATGTATAGCATTTTAATCTTCTGAGTATCCCGTAAAAAATAAATCAATGATAAGAAAATTATATATGAAGTGGTGAGAATGGTATAATCCAAAGCCACAAAATATAAATTTTTCATAAGAGCGTTTTAAAAGTTTGAATAAATCCATAAATCACATATCAACTTTTCTGGGTATCAAACACAAGTAGCTTATTTCTCCAAAGACTTAACACACATGTTTGCAATGGTTATTTTGTTAAAAAGGTTACACATTATTAACAAAAAATATGTTATTGCTGGCTGACATAACATCGGGCTTTGGCACGTCTCATATCAAAAGAAAAGAGGTTATTCAATAGAAAATATATTTCAAACAATATAATCAATATCTATCGCCTCTGTGCCATTTTCTACATGTTCTTCCTTTGTTTCACTCAGAAGTTTTAAGTATCCCTTCGAAATATCTGGTATATATGTCATTAATGACATAATGTCTTTCAGTTTTTTCTCACCATTTGGAATGGGTTTTAACTATTTCCTTGATAACTGGGATGGATTAAGCTCGTGATGTGGTCGTCCTTTTCTAGTGATATTAATAATTATGAATTCTTTTAAATCAGTTCTCTAGTGCCACAATTGCCCAGTTTTTACCTTGACCTCTGCAGTTATCACTAATGATGTGAAAAATGGTTACTTGAGACTTTTCTATTTCTAGGAATTTTATAAGACAGCTTCCTATTTCTTCAGATCCACGCTTTGCATCATCTTCGCTCCACACGAACATATTACGTCAGCATATAAGTCAAACAAAATATTAAGAATGAGAAAAATCAGAGTCACTTCAGCATATAAACTCACATCAGCATATTATAAAAATAGACTTATAATACAAAAATTATTAGCAATAATGCAGTAATTAATAGTATAATTTAAGATCCCCACATGGGTATTTTAATTGGCATATAAATAATATTCAAAATTAGGTAATGACTTTGTAATATGATACAAACCTAAGTCTTTTTTTAGCGTAAGTATTCTTGACTTACCATGTCATTTTCAGATGAATACTCATCAGATGGACAGCTTTGGATGAACAATCTGTATCAGAACTAGCCATTTCTTTCTCATAATCTTCTTTTTCGTTTAACCTCTACTTTAAAATCGCCATTTTGCTGTGACTTTGGGTTGTTTCACACATGGAAAAGACCAGTTCCCCAATGTATGAGAACAAACATGAAATGCTCTGCCATCTAGTGAGTGTAAAATAAAATATTTTTGCAGTAGCTTCTCCTGTTGAATATAAGATGAATTAACACAAAACGTGTTTTCAGAAAAATGTGGTTTTGGACTATATTAACATTCTCACCCCTTCATATTTCTTGGATAATTTTATAATCTGCATCTATGGAGATAGTGTTTTGTAACCCTAATTTGCCTACGGATTTCTGAGAGCAACCCTACTTCAATATGTGGGCTGGCTGTGCCCATTTACGTGTACATAACGAAAAGCTCTCAAAAGCTCATTATATCAACATTCAGTAAATAACAAAATGTATGAAAAATCCCGATATGTAATATTTTTCTAAATCTTGATAAATAAGCAATATGTGAGATTTTATAGTACTGTGTCGATTAAATTATCTCTTTTAGCCTACTGTATACCTACCTAGAGGGCAATGTGTAGTCATATTTAAGTTTATACGGTTCAAAAGTTTAAAAGTTTAGCGTGTAGCAAAGAAAATAAATATCATGTAAATGCAGTACATGTTTCCGTCAGCTCCTAAAATGTTATGATACGCGTGTTTGTTTGCTATATTAACTGATACGCATTAAAATTTTGTCGTACTGTTTAACATTATTGACAGCGGCGTATAAATCACGAGTTTTCTCCGATCAAGCTACCAGGATCCCGTGGCGCAATGGTAGCGCGTCTGACTCCAGATCAGAAGGTTGCGTGTTCGAATCACGTCGGGTTCAACTAAGATTTTTATTGCTAGTGCACATTAGCAAGCAGTTCACGATATATAAAATATTAACAGTATAAACATGAAAGGCTCCACGTAAAACAATGAAGCATGTCTAGGGAAGGAAAAGAAGACGTCTTAAAGGAATTAGGTATAATAATTTTAAACCAAGCATGTGAAAGTTAGGAATGACATTGGCCGCTTTTATGCTGCCGTGCTATAAGTCCCTCACTTCCTAAGTCTAAGGGCTAACCTATATGTTTAATTATTTTCTATGCTACAAAATATACCAGTTCAGAACTTAATATCCCTATTTTAATCAGATAAAAAACTACGCATTTCCTTATGTTTGTGACTGAATCGTAAATGAGTGAGCAAATTTTCATTTTATTTGTTACTATATATTTTGTTCCATGCCGATTAAATAGCATAGGTATATGTTTAATGTGTGGAAAAATATATGAGATTTAATTACACTTTGGAGGGTTGGAATGCGAATGAACATAAAACTAAATTGAGGAACAATCTTTGTGTACTTCAGTTGAAAGCCTTATCTGTCTTAAGAGGTTCATTTTCTCTACTTTACGAGGCGTTTTATTTAATACAATGGAAATTAAAAACCTCGTTGACCCCGACGTGATTCGAACACGCAACCTTCTGATCTGGAGTCAGACGCGCTACCGTTGCGCCACGGAGTCCTGCTAGCCTGATGACAAGTATTTATTCATTTATGCACTTCTTTAAATCTTGATAAAATACTTTTGTGATACCATGATTGATTGTTAAGGATATGTATGACTGAAATTTCATGAACATTTTCAAAAAAGTCACCTTTTCCTCATTTTAGTCTATAAAATAGTGTAAGCCTTCCTGAATCCAAGAATGCTTAGTTAGCATCGGGAAGCCATTTTTAAATTCTCTAATCTAGTTTGAAAGTTACGTGAATGCTAGTGTTAGATATGAATTCTAATCCTTTATCCTTGTTTTCTCGTTATTGAAAATTTCAGCATTTTTCATCATTTAAGATGCTCCTTGCGTCGCATTTCTAGTGTTAATCTAATGAAACTTGCTACACACGTTCATAGAGATACAGTAAATAGAAATTGCCCTGGGTTTTATTGTGAGATGCATTGAAACACATTTTCTTTATTTCAAAACACAAACGTTTCACATTTTGAGCAGAAAATCTAAATTTATACTTTTAAAAATTTCTGGAGCCTAAAGATATTGGGATACAGAGAAACCTAGGGCAAATTCAAAAAATGGATATATTGGGAACCTGTTGTTAAAATATTAGACCAGAATTTAAGTTATTTTGTCGCAAGGGACTTTTTAGATAACGTAACCAAAAATAGATAAATTTGGCCATATTTTCCAAACTATTAAAGTGAAATTGATAAAATTTGGGTTATATCATATTTGCACTACGCTACATCTGTGGTATAAATATGAAAAAGCTAGCGTTACCAGTTCAGGATTTCAAATTTTCGGTCATAGGTATCCTTAAGTTCATATCCCTTTATTCCATCTCTATCTGGCAATGCAGGATAGTAACACGCTTCTTATGAGATAAAGCGTATCTCACTTTAAGATTAGCATCTGCCTAAGGAAGTCCCGAAGACCTTGTTCTCTCGTGTGCCTTGTGTGTCCGCGTCCCCGTGACCAGTGGAAATAAAAATTTCCTTATGTTTTCAAAGACGCGAATAAAACTATTTAAAAGTATTACGTACCCATAATGTACTCTTACATAAAAATTCACATAAGGCATATAATTATTTATATCACCACCATTGGCGACCGACCTGCTTAACAGCAGTAAAAGCAGCTAGCTATGTGTAAAACTGTTATTTTCCGATCAGCCGTCTTAACATGCCGCGAGACGGAGAAGATAGAAATGAATCAAAATAAATCAGGAGCGTTGTCTCCGTGTCTCTTTGTTCCATTGTGAGACTAAATCCTGCAAAAGTTTCCTGTTTCAAAAAAGCAACGGTTGAAATTCAGAGAATCTATACAAAGTCTGTGATTTAAACATGATACTTCCTTCGGCAATTCCAATGAATTCCTAATACACAGTTCTCCCGAAATAATACAGAAATCTTACAGATAAATTAACAATTCACATAATTTATTTTAAGCAACAATGGCGTACAACTGTAACACTAGTTCCTCTGTTTTTAACAGGAAATTAAATTGATTGTGCATATTTGTTTTCATCTTTATTGCAACAAACATTTGGTCACGTTTGACTTTAATAAAGTATCCCTCCTTAATCCGTATTTTACAACACGTAAATATATGACATAAATAAATGTTACAACACTCTGTTTTTAACGTCCTACAAAAATACATGGATTGTTCAAAAATTAGTGGCAACACTGCCAAATTTGGCGCTATCAGTGGTAAATCATGTAAGCTGATAACAATGAAAAATAAGAGCATCTAATGTTTGTTAACTGTGAGTTTGAAGACAATAATTTTATTTGATAGGACATTTCAAGTTTAATTGTAGATTAATGGAAATTAATTATTCTTTCACACTGGCCGTGTGTAGGCTAAATTGTGGAAACGTAGAGTCAGACTGAAAAATTCAATGCCATAGCCGGGATTTGAACCACGGATCTTCTGGTTTCCGTCCAGCCGCACTACCATTGTGCTACTATGGCCAACGTGCCGATATGACATTAAATTATCCAACTGACTTGTAGATTGTTTGTTATTTTTAGTACTCTAAATATGCACTGGAAGCTTGTGGTAGACAGACTTTACCATATCGTACCGTGACTAGGTGGGCGAATGTATTTCGTAGAGGAAGGGAAGACGTTCATAAAAACGTGGAGCTGGCAGACCGCAAACAGGAATTGATGATGTGCATGTAAATGCTGTTAGAGCACTGCTGGAAGAACATCGTTGTTGGACATGCATTTAACTAACAAGGTAAAACGAAATTACCACTTAGACAAGTTCGTTTTAGAACCAGACATGCAATTAGAGCAGTAGTAGAGCAGTCTGTTCAAATATTTGGACAATAAGAATTTCTGGAAGGCATCCGTCGACTCCCTGATGCGTGAAGGGCAGTTCTTCATGTTGGAGGAGATTACTTCTAAACACTGAAACAATGTGACTGCTCCAAAAAAAAATTTATATGTTGTTAATTCAAATGTTGCCACTAATACTGAATTTCCTAGGTATATAGGTCAAGGGAAGACAGGTAGTGGTGGTGTGACGTCATCTCCAGCAGCTCTCACCGCAAAATATGCTCCCGAACGAAAGGCAGGTTAGCGTGTGACGTCACCGCTCTGATTTCTGCTGTCGAAGGGGAAGGAATAGTTTGATGTGTGCGGGTAGGAAAGACAGGAAACGTATCAGGTATTAATAATATGTACAACTTACATCTTGGGTGTTGTAATATTAATGCTGACTGCTTTAATTACACAACTGGTCACAGTTTATAAACAGTTACATTTTGGCTCTGTGCTATGAGAAAATATATAAAACTTCAAACTCGAGTTTACCTGTAGTACATGCATGTTATAAAGTAACTGAAGTAAAACATAAAGTAATTTTCTCTGCAAATTAGAGGAGACCCATTCAGAACAAAATCAGATGGATATTTTCCGACAAATTCTGTTTCGTTTTTCTTTAACTAGTTTACTGTGTCAGAATGCAATGTCTGGGAAATTTGAAATCGAAGGCTGCATGTTAGATTGTGATCCGACAAGTTACTTCCGGATTTGGACTTAGCTAATTTCATAACAGAAAAAAAAATTGTTCGCACACATATGTCGAGCCAAACATACACAATGTTCGAGCGGCAAGTGAATACAACCTCGAAAATCTGGTTTGGGGGACATTTTTGTGTATATATTTATCTTTCAATAAATCGTCACATTGTAAATTTAACAGTTCCATTAGGTACGTGGCAGCTACATTGTTATCTTTGAGTGCGCTACACCTGATTGAACCCCTAGATTCTGTACTCACTACCACATTTATATAGACAACTTGGTACTACACGGCTCTTGCCTGATGTCACACGCACTGCAGGCTTCGCTCCCGGCTGAAATACGTCACAACTCTCGAGGCTGTCTTCCTCTGATATAGGTTATATCGGACGATGAAAGAAATGGATAAAATGATTCTCAAATGATCCAAGCGTCCATAGAGCTTAGAGTTATCCGGAATTTATCTTTCAAGATAAGAGAAACCCCTGAAAAAAGTGCCATATCCAGATAACACACCTAACAGTGATTCGAACTCGAGATCTGTTGTATGAGGCAGACATTCTACCGCCCACCACATGTGGGCGGTCTAAGACTTTCTAAGATAGGTAGAAGATTAAAATAGGATTACATTTTGTTTACACCTTTCAATAATTTACTGAAGCAACTCAAAAGTTGGATATGACATCGAACTCTAGAAAGAGTTCACACTGTAGTTTAAAGCGAGTCCGCGGATACCAAATGTGTTTTTGTTAGTACATAAACTGCTTGTTTAACTCAAAGGACTGGAGCGGTTCCCCTCCTTGTGGGTTGGATTTACATCACACGATGCAGTGACATATCTGAATTTGGATTTGCCCCTTCGTGAGGTCTACGCCCCACACACGCAAAAGTTTCGCACTCCCTCGGTGTGGCGACGCATTTAGAAGCCAAACCTTACCTTGATGTAGAGGCGATGAACCTTTCGTCTAAAAGCCGTGACGATGAAGTTCTCGAAGATTTCTATAAATCCTCTCTCTGGCAGCTGCGGCGAGCGATGAGATGTGTAACTTCTCAGGTGTGGTATCGATACAAAAGGGATTTCACTTTTGGGCAACTATATAATAAAATAATTTTACGCCGTTTCAATTTACTTGGAATTATATTTCTCGACATCATTTTCTTCTTTACATGCGACTCTTTCCACTGATATGTATAGCCCTTTACTATATATTAATTTTCCCCTTTTATCTATAAATGATGCAACGGTTTTTTTTTTCTTAAATTATTTATCGTAGCGTCGCGTCTTCGATGTATATTTTAAACGTTTATTAAACGTTCGTAAATGATGAACTCCAATAACTTCTCGTAATTACAAGAAGTCTTTTTACCGAAAACACGTCTACCCTCTTCAATAGTTAAAGTCAGAAGAAAGAATTTATGAATAAAATCATTGGTTCTTATTTCTGTTTTGGTTCCCAAGTTACCGTAATACTTAATTCTGATTGGTCTTACGTCACAATTTGGGATTTCAATAAAACTAAGCATTTGTTGCATCATCTATATGACCCGCTTGGTTATTAACTTCCGTTGAATTACAGATGGTCATGTGTACTTAATATGTCCATATATGCAATATCAGCTTCAGGATTCATCAATTGTGGAACCATGATGTGGGCTGGGGGATGTCTGCTGGAGTAACACTACTGATAGAGCCGACAAGGCTCTCTAGTATTCCTTCAGGAGGTTCCCGCAAATGAAAAGCATATTGTTGTAAACAAAATGTGATCACCTGACACATATCTATGTATCTATTATCATTACTATTGATTTAAATCAGTATTCAGTAACATTTTCAAATGTAATCGCTATTCAGTTGTTTCTCACAGTGTCGTGCAAAATGTGTGAAATTTCAAAGCCAACATGCAGTGCGATCAGATACAAATCAGTGTGATCCATATAAATCTAAACCATTTCAATAGGCCATAACATTTGAAGCAATAATAGAACACATGTGCGGCTTTGGAAGAATATAATACACAATTAGGAGATTACATTACACTATATATATCAGATAAAATGTTGGAAGTGTCCTCCACCAGCATCTATGGATCGTTAGTCCATTTTCTTTGATACGACTCTAGACACTGAAGTTTATATAGATATCTTCAAGACATTTTTGGAGCACCTGGATGATATCGAATTGAGAGAAGGTTATTTCCAGCAAGATGGAGCAACGTGCCATACATCTAATGATACCATGGAACTTGTAACCAGTTTCTTTAATAATCGAATAATCTCAAAAGGTCTATGACCCCCCAGGTCCTCTGACCTAACCTCACTGGATTTTTTTCTTCTAGGGTATCTAAAAATAGACTGTACAAGAATAGGCCACGCACAATTGATGTTCTGAAGCAGTCCATTCAAACCGAAATAAGTAACATTGGCGAGGATCCTCTCCGTAAAACTTCAGAGAATATGGTGAGGCGAGTGTAAGGTAGAGGACACTTCCAACATTTCCTTGAGATGTAAATAGTGTAGCGTAATCTGTCAATTATGTGTTATATTCTTCCAAAGCTGCACGTGTGTCTTGGTTCAAAAGTTATGGCCTATTGAAATGGTTGAGGTTTATATGGAGCGCACTATATTTGACTATCATGTATTCCCCTGTATAAATGAAGTACATATGTGATGAAACTACATTTTCAAATGTTTAAAACAAATGGTAATTTATTATACAGGTGAATAAACGGAGAATTTATCCATGAGTAGAACAATTTAAAACGTGACCCGAATGGGAGCATTTTAAGTTCTACGAGTGATAACAGCTTTGTTCACTTGTATAATACATTATTTTATTCCATAAGTAAAATGAATGTGAATGTGTAAATGAGTGTTCTATGTCTAATGATATAAATACTGGTAATGTTACTGTTTCTAATCCATTTGGAGGTATAAAATTTTATGGTAATGTACATCAAGTTCACTTTCATGTGGTTAAAAAATAAAAATGTTTGATGTTTCTGTTAAAAGGTTATAGAAAATTTGTAGTCATCAACATTTATTTATTTACTTTATCCCATCCGTTACCGGAGCAACGAATGAATTTTGTTTACTTTATCCCACTCGTTGCCCTAATAACTAGCACTTTGAAGTCCAGGTTTCTTATGTTATTTCTCCACAACAACGGTGTCTGTTACAAGTGTCTGTAGAATAAGAGAATTAACTTCTGTAAGAATTATGTACAGAGAAAGAAATATAGAAGTTAATTGCTACAGAAAACCATGTGAATGTAAAGTAAAATTATTCCTTCTCTACGCCTTGCCATGTCTCTCTCTCTCTCTCTCTCTCTCTCTCTCTCTCTCTCTCCTCTCTCTCTCTCTCTCCTCCTCTCATCTCTCTCTCTCTCTCTCTCTCTCTCTCTCTCTCTCTCTCTCTCTCTCTCTCTCTCTCTCTCTCTCCTCTCTCTCTCTCTCTCTCTCTCTCTCTCTCTCTCTCTCTCTCTCTCTCTCTCTCTCTCTCTCTCTCTCTCTCTCTCTCTCTCTCTCTCTCTCTCTCTCTCTCTCTCTCTCTCTCTCTCTCTCTCTCTCTCTCTCTCTCTCTCTCTCTCTCTCTCTCTCTCCTACTGCAACTGATTGTACAAACGTTATCTTCGTGCAAAGGCTAGGAGAGTGACAAGAAGTTTGCTGGGGAGGGGGGAGGGTTATGCCAATGTTAGATGTAGCGCATGAAAATTACAGCTGTGCGGAAACCTTAATTGCAAAATGTACAAAGAACATGTTTAACCAAAAAGAAAAGAAGTAAAATCACGTGTTGCACTCATATGACGTTCTCTGTTCAATCCTGTAAAATTTATTTTTGGAATCTGTAATTCTTCTAGATAGTTCATGTTAATACAGATAAATATTTGTAGAAATCACTTTATTGCATGTTTACTTGAAAGCAAAATGTAAATTGTGGAATACAATTAACTAATATTATAAGTAATATGAAGGCAGGAAACATAAGCGTTATCTATTGAGGTACTACATCATGTATAGAAAGTTTTATAAAGTAGAGTAACCCGGGCTATACTTCGTGTGCAGGTAAGTAGGAATTAGATAGAATCAACATGAAAAATCCAATGCCATGGCCGGAATTTGAACCACGAATCTCCTGATCTCCATCCAGTCGCTCTAACCCATTGAGCTACCATGGCCAACGTGCCGTCCTGACATTAAATTCTCCATTTTACTCATATATTTCCCCGGTAGACCACTAGGGCTTTCGCATTCGAGATACAACGTTTGTGGTGACTTACCATCGTAAGTACTTGGGTCCCAGGCTTCATCATTTAACTCTTATTATTTTAGTTAATTGATGGAAATTAATCATTTCTTCACACTAGTCGTATATAGGCTAAGGTTTGACTCATCAAACATGAACATGTTGATTCAATCTATCAAAAACCTGCTATATTGAATTTTATTAAATATTTTATTAATAATTCGATATTTCTGAAAATATTCTTTGGAGGTCCCTTGATGAAAAATGTGTGATAGAGAAAGAAAAATCGAATAAGGGCTACACATTTGAGAAAATTACATGCTGGAAAATTCAAACCAATGACAAGTAATATCTCACAAATACGAGTACTTAACTTCAAATAAAAAGATGCATTTGACATAACTGTGTGCTCCAACGGGATTCCTGCATTTTTATACAGTAAACGTTTGTTTGTCTCTTATGGTTTAACAATCATGATTTACAGGCCTTCTGTAAATCAAGATGTAAGTCTCACGTCTTAAAGTATCTTGAACATTAGTAATTTATAAAACTCGTTACAACAATTTTTGCCAAATCAAAATCCTTTAACAAGTAAAGGATCGTTTTGGAAGGAAAACTTATTTTGGAAGTATTAGAGTTGCAACCTTAGAAGAAACTAATATTGAATACCAGCTTTGGAATTTAACCGATTTTAAAATCTGAACAACTGCATTTAAGTTGTTCATAACTTTAAGTCATTTTCATATTCAAAGGCAACATAGCACAGTGACGTGACTGAACTTCGACAGACTAATGTTTTAAGACGAAATAAAGCTTGAGAAACCATATTTCGCTGGCTTTCATGACGTCCTGATCTCCTCTAGACGACGTTCAATTCTTTTCTCATCTACTTTTCCGGAAATTTCATTATCGTGAATCAAAGTTGGTGCTCATTTAATAGTTTTTCCGGATTATCCAGATTTTTTAGTCTGGATTACCTCTCGTTTCACCTCTTCCAGATAAACAAGATTGTGTATTCAAATTAATAAAAATAATATTTATATTAATAAGGTTTTGTTTTTATTGGCAATTATTTATAGGCGTTTTATAGGCGTCGCCCTCTTCCGGATTTCCTTGCTGTCTTTTATGTTATGTACGAAGAGCTGCCCATTATAACATTAAAGATTAATCCCTAAAGTGAAACATGCCGGCTGGTATCGCTGTGCATGGCTGAATAGGCTGTGAATGGCAGGAAGTGAACGGAGGGTCCGCCACTGTTGGATTGCGTCCTTTGTATGCCGTTGCATTGTCGCAAAGGGCTAATGAAGCCACCAATTAGAGTTGCCATGGAAACTGGTTGTGTTAGTACTGAGGAGTGAATTTCTCATTCCTATAATCACGGCTCGGGATAAAGAGTTCGCAAATACGTGACAGACGAACGCAGTCTTCACAGTTTCCCGCATCAAGGGCATTTCTGATGCAGATTGTACAATGCAGAACGCAGAATATGTACAGATACTTGCAAAAAATATTTTTGATGCAGCATTGTACCAGCGTATGTTCATATTCATCCCTCCTACCTTCTCACGATACTTGCATGGTATCGACATGGAACGATACTTCAGAAAATTCACTTCGATACTTTCTCGGTGGTGATTTTGAAATGTTTACTTTATTTTAAAAAGGATGATGTAGTCAACAATTCCACAGAGTTTTTAAATTCATTAAAATTGCATAGACTCCCACCTCACAATTTTAAAATTAAAAGTGGGATCATTGTGATCATGCCGCGTAAGACTGTGCAATGCAATGAGACTAACTGTGAAAAAGCTAATGAATAATGTGACTTTGTAGGTTCGTAAAATTAAAAGTCTAGTTTTCAGAAATTTAAAGTGTTCTTTATTTAAGTAGCAAGACGCTTTGTACACCCCTTACAGGCTCTAAAAATGACGTGTCATACACAAACGCAGTCTCTCGTTGCTTCATCAAACGTAAACAAACGTACACTTCAAATAACTACACAGCTGCACCTACAATTAACAGTTCTCAACTAGCAACTCCATTAACAAGTGACTGGCAACTCTCACACCGCGACTTTTATACCTCTAAAGTGTTTCCAGAAACAAGCCGACGTTTCAAGGTCTTTGGTGGCACAGCGTGAAAACAATGGAATTATCTCTGTCTCTTTCTCTGTCTGTTTCTTTCTCTCTCTTGGCAAGCGTTCAGTACTCGCCTATGCGCCGGCTGTGGTTTGGGGCACTATCTGTCTCTTTCCTGCCAACTGGCTTGTCGCAACTCCAGCGAAATAATGCGATCGGGACAATAACGTCATCGAAGCAACAATCATAAAAAGGGAGAGGATATCTTGATATCACAGATTCCGATGATTTCAGTGGATTTACCTTTTGATTTTAAGCGTCTACAAAGACCCTTGCGTTTGGCCTTTGCGATGACCATAAATAAATCGCAAGGGCAGTCGTTGGAAGTTTGCGCAATCACCTTGGAGTCTCCATGTTTCTCTCATGGACGACTATACGTCGCGTGTTCGCGCGTTGGGAAACCATAATCTTTATATATTTACCACCATAAAAAGAAAAAAAATTGTGTTATCAAAAAGCTTTAACTTTATTAACTTAATTGTAACTGTGTTGTATTTAAGCTTCACCGCCAATCGCAGAATAAATAATCCGAATTTTTGTATTTATATTTCATCTTCGAAGTTCGCCGGATCAGCTGGTGCTCTATATCTTTTGTGCAATATAAGTTTTTCAACCCCTTAAAATTTAACATTTATACAAAATTCCTTCCCAAAGAAGTCAATTTTATAGGTTATTTTCAGAGCATTCAGATATACAACTCATTTGTGACGTAAATATCTTAAATTTATGGTATTTTATTAGAAATATTTTGTGGGAAAAAAAACTTTCAAGACTTTCCATCTAAAGACTTTCCATCTTTAGATGTCCATCTAAAGAGAAGGTTAGGGTGATGAAAATCTCTATATTGTCTTCATAAGATACTGAAATTAATACATTAAGTTTGAAATTTATCCAACTTTGGGTCTTGGAGTTATGTGGTATATACACATGCGCCCACAGAATTGTTTGTTCTGGAGGAACGTAGCTCCTTTTCTATTTTCTGAAAACGGGGTAGAGAAGTAAAAAGGAAATCGTATATATACCTTTAATTTTCACGCACTTTCGTTTAGTGGCAAAGGTAAATGACATAGCTATGGATGTGCTGTGAGAAACTATTTCTGTAAATGATTTTAACACATGTTGGATTTTAGAAGGGATTTAAATTAGGTAACTTTAAAGAAAAATCAGTCGCAGACACACAATTATTTGTTTCCAAAATACTTGAAAAGGAAACATGCCCAAAGTAGCGCCTCTATATATCTATTACTCCTAACCCGCTAAATATTGGCGGAAAGTATGAAAACGTATATACCCTTAGGAGTGAAAACGTCCAAATATCTACATTTCCCCATTAAAGAACAATGGCCGGGCAGACCAAGGAATTGCCCGTTTATCAGTCTCCTGGGCACATTTAGTGAGCTGCTGTATGAAATAAATCTAAAATGTTAAAAACAAAAGCATATCATATTGTATTCAGAGCCAAACACACCATAAGATTTCATATTCTGTAAATAATAGGATAGGACACGAGAGGCACTATTTCTATTTTGAGCCTTGGCAATTCTGAATGTTGTAGGTGCCATCTAATGTTTGGAATGGAAAGTTTGATATTGTTGACCATAATCTACTTCAGACATTTTGTCAATATAATGTCATATGTTTTGTTTAAATTAACTTGAAAATTGTGTCTGAAAAAAACATAGAATTTACTCGTGAAAATGTTCCTGCAATGATTTATAATGACTTTCGACATGGACTACTTCCATATTTGGCGACGAAGCACCATTCTTTGCCACTGTGAAACGCTGGTATAACGAATTTAATCGTAGCCGCCGTTTTCTCAATGATGAAGTTCGTAAAGGTCGTCCAAAATCAGTTCTGCAAGACATTTTTGATGCTCTGCAAAAGCTAATAATGCAAGATCGTCATTCGACATATTCTGAGAACCACATGGTTGTGTGTGTGTGTGTGTGTGTGTGTGTGTGTGTGTGTGTGTGTGTGTGTGTGTGTGTGTGTGTGTGTGTGTGTGTGTGTGTGTTAATTTACGTCATCTAACTTTTTAAGTCATATCCGACGATGAATGAAATGCGTGAAATGATGCTCAAATGCGCCCAGGGTCCATGGAGCTTAGAGTTACCCCACATTTTTCTTTTGGGATAAGGGAAACCCCCGGAAAACTCACCCTGACTGAGATTCGACCTCGGGGACTCTTGAACGTGAAGTATACATGCTACCATCTATGCTGCCGAGGCGGGCACATAGTTGAACTGATAAAACTTTCAGCATACTGATTTGTTCATGCGCGGATTGATTGCTAATCATCAATCTGCTTCAATTAGAGAATAGTCAAATCACAAATGGACGATAAATAAACGCCTTAACCGACCGACCGAGGTGCTGGCTGGCTGTATAAAGCCAGAAGGCTTTTGTTGCGTGCCCAAACGTTAAGGGTTTTACGGCAGGTAAGGTATTTCATTTCGGGATTTTGTAGGATTTGATGTGGGTTTTGAGATTGAAGATTCTTGTGCGGTTACAATTTTGTGCCTTCGGGTTGAAAGGATAGGATGAACCCTGGTGTTATTTTGTTTAAGTTGGAAACATTTTGATGCCCAACAGCTTAGAAGAATTATGTGGCGTTCAGTTTTAGCTGCTGTTAAGATTAGCTCCTGGGTTATCTCGGGTGCCCGCAAGCCATGCAGGGTACTCGGTGTAGTCCAGAACGGCGTCCAGTGGAGTCATAATCTCCGATTGATCTAACAGTGGCGCTTCCATGTGTGGGTAATGTTGCGTATAATTTTGATGCCCGACGCCTAATTTCATCCTCCACGTACGGAAGACCCAAGGCTTCATCAAACAACCTGGTAGTACAGTAGCGACCCACAGAATACACAGACCGTAGTCCTCTATTCTGTGCACGTTGGAGCCATGTCTACCAGCTATCTGCGGCCATGCCCAGCAATTGCTCCCCTGTACCCTTGCCGCTAGGTCCCTGATGTGCTGGCGAAAGGTTAGGCCTCTATCCAATGTTACTCCTAGGTACCGGACAGAGTTAATCCACTCTATCCTTCCACCTCGGAAGCTGAAGTTGGGGCAGTCTGAGGGGGTGTGGCACTTTGTGAAAAGAATGGAGTGGCTTTGTCCGGATTTACGGATATCCACCAACGCCGACACCATTGTTGTGTGCGACATAAATTAACACATTAGAACTTATATATCTATATAAGTTATATATATAGTGTAAGAAGTTATATATAACCTCATCTTCTGCCGCATATTACCCTTCCATTCAAAACACTCCACTGCCATCAGAGGGCCGCGCTCTAATCTGACTAGAGACCGAAGCCCTGACATTCAGATCTTCAATGTCCAGTCGTGTGAGATCTCCTATCTCAGTTTTACCCCTGAGATTTCAGCATACTGATATGTTCATGTGTGGAATGGTCGCTAATCATCAATCTGCTTCTAATGATGAGAGATCTAATGGACGATACTTCTTTATAATGTTTATTTTACCTTAATTGAATTTAATTCCAGGCTGGCAGGCTGTTTGGAAGGCCCGAAGGTTGGTCAAATCGTGTACCAGCTCTGGAAAGAATTTAACCACTTACTGGCGGGATGTGGAAGTTGCAGAATGACGGGCGTAAATTAAGTGGATGTTGAGAAGCGAGGTAGCTTGTCGCTCCTCAAGGAATCATGAACCGGGTACTACAGACAGCGTGCACCGCTGGGGGATTAGTTAATATACTTGGAAGAAGATAAGTATAATTTTGAGTTTTCCAGAATAAATTTTGGATAGCTGTAATTTAGTTTAGGCTGGAATGTGGATCATATGGTTACCGGTAATGACCGCAAGACATGCGGGGTAACCGGTATCGCATTAAGCGACGCTCACGAGGTACATAATCCCCAAGGGATCTGACTAGGGCGCTTTGGTGGTGAGGCGAACTCTCGAAGAATTTTGACGCCCGGCGCCTAATTTCATCCTCCACATAGCGGAGGGATCAAGCCTCGTGAAGTAGTCTCATGGGGAAACTTGTGCATTTATTCTGTGCACGTTGGAGCAGTACTAGGTTCGAGCCCGCGGCCATAACCCAGACTTCACACGCATAGAGCATGACAGGGAGGACCAGAGCCATAAAGAGGCGCAACTTTAGGGAAACAGACATCGCAGACCTAAGCAAAGGGTATAGTGAAGCCACGGCAATATACGACCGATGTGCTTGCTCCTGGATATGTTCCCGAAAAGTTAGCCCTTGTCCTGCTTGACTCCCAAGTATTTGATTCAATTCTCCCACCTGATCCCTTGTCCAAAGTAGGTAAATGTGAGGAAATTGGCTCTAGGTGAACAGTATCGCTTGGCTTTTCGCCGTGTTAATGGACAATCGCCAAAGCACCCACCAATCCTGGAGAAGGATTAAATAACGTTGAATGGGGTTGAAGGTTCTGCGTGGGTGTCAGCACGTCGTCAGCGTATTGCACTATGTTGACGTGCTGTTCAGTGGGAAGGCCAGCCACGTAGACGCTGTAGAGCGTCGGGGATAACACAGAACCTTCGGGGACTCCTCCGCGGATAGACCTTCGTGTAGATGTTTTCCCGCCACTGTGACAGTGAAGAATCTGTGTTTTAGAATAGAAAGTAGAAGATGTAAGACGTGAGTTGGTAGCTCCAGTTGGATCAATTTGTACAGAAGACCCGCGTGCCAGGTCGTAGAGAAGGCCTTTTCCACGTCCAGAGAAACCGCTGAGGAGAATGACTTGTCCTGGAAACCCTGGGCTGCAGCCTCCACCACGCGTAGCAACTGCTGTGACGTAGAATGCCCAGGACGAAAGCGAAACTGGTGAGGAGAGATGGCTTGAATGTCTCCCGGAAGGGGGGACAAGCGGGCTAAGAAAAGTCTCTCGAAAACTTTCGAGAGAACAGAAAGGAGGCTTTTGGAGCGGTAATTGGTAGGGTTAACCGGGTCTTTCCCTGGCTTCAAAATGCATATCACCCGAGCCTCCTTCCAGCTACGCGGAAAATGACACAGAGCGAGACACATATTGAAGACTCTTGTAAGAAATAACAAGTCCCTGAAGGGAAGGTGGCGGAGCATTATTGGCCTTATGCCATCAGGTCCCGCCGCGTTTTTTGGGAGGGAGTCTGTCCGCCTCAGCCGGGATTTGCCGAAGGTAAAAACGAAACTCCTGCCTAACGCGGTCAGAGAAGACAGGGTCCTAGGGCTCTTCTCGAGTCCTCATGATTCTCTCAAGGTAGTCGGCGAACACCGTAGTTTTGGCCTGTGGTTCGTAAGTTAGGTCTTGGGTGCCCTGGAGTGGGGAGTTTGGCGTCCCTTGGCGGTTCCGAAGATTTTTAATGACCCTCCACACGTCTCCGTCCTCGAGGTTCATACGAGACCTCGTGTCCTCCCACGCGCGCACTCTGTGCTCATGTAGGCGGGCACGAAACTCTCGGCACAAGCGCCGATGAAGCCCTCGATTATGAGGCGCGCGGTGTCTCTGGTAGAGCCGCCTTGCTGCCCATGAACGGCGGATGAGGATTAGGACGTCCAGGGAAAGAACATCCGGATGACGAGAGACTGGGGTGATAACTGTGAGGTTGCGGACCGTTCGCTTCACGACAGAAGTGAAGGATGAGACCGCGTCCTCGAGGGAGGGGATTTCGGTTATGTTGGGGTTGGGGGGAATGGAGTCATTCAGGCAGACTTTGACGCAATCCCAGTCCACTTCCCGGTTTTGAACCGGGACGGCATGATTGGCAATCCGTGTATTATCCTCAGTACTGGGTTGTGATCAGAATGTAATGCGTTAAGCGAAGTGAGTGAGAAATGAAATGGAAAGCGTTTGATGATAGCGAAGCCAATATGAGATGGGCGACTCCGACCACGCGGGTAATGAGTGGTTTGCCATGGGTCCTCAACTTGTAGGTGAGGGTCTGCATCCACCATGCGGATAATGTCACTGCCTCTCCTATCCGCTCGGGGACCGTGATGCCAACGCTGATGTTTAGCATTGAAGTCCCCGTCATAATCACGTTAGGATGTAAGGAAAGTATGGTTTGGTAGTCGTTGGCTACGAACCGAGAACGGGGAGGGTGGTAGGCGGATACTACCAGGACTTTAGAACCGCCAAGGTTCACACAGGCTGCCGTGATTTCAAGAGTCTGGAGTTGTGGAAGCTAGACAGCTCTATGACCCACTTTTCTCCTCACCAGGATCGCTGTGCCGCCTCCTCGGCGACCAGCACGATCCGTTCGGAGACAGTGATATCCCGAGAGATGGAAGGGAATCTGGGGGCGGAGATGCGTTTCCGACACCAAGATGAGGTCCAAAACATTGGATCTTGCAAAATGTAGGAGCTCGTCCCGTTTAACCGCCACTGCAGCCGCGTTCCAGAACGCGAACCTGAACGACGTGCTAGACCTAGTTCGTGCTGCCATTCCGGGCCGGCTGGATAAACGAGGTCAGAAGGGCAAGCCCCTCCATGGTTGTCACCATGCGGATTGCGGGGTCAGAGGAGGAAGTGAACCGCACCAGCAGTTCGCCGAGTCGCTCACCGTGGGACTGTAACAGCTGATACAGCCACGTCAGCAACTCCGACCGTTATGAGGTGGAGGCAGTAGTATGGGAAGCTTGGGGTGGGGTTGGGTCCTTGGGTTTCGAAGGTGAGGAGCGTCGTGGGGCTGGCCTATTTTTTGGACTTCTCGTCCCTTAGCTGGTGAGCAGGCTTGGGATCTCCAGTCCCGCTCCCAGCCTCGGAATACGAACCCGCCCCTCTGACCGCCTCACGACCCTCCTCCCTTCTGGGGGTGGCCCTGGGTGGAGCTGGAGCTGAACGTGTTTTTGCATCCTTGGCTGTGCGTTGTTTTGTGTTCTGTGTTCTTGGTTGTGTGTGTGTTTCCTTGGGGGTTTGTTTTACCCCGCGAATGCGTCGAGCCACCGGCTGGTTTGCGCACCACCTCAGCAAAGGATGGGGCACAAGGCACTTGTTGCCCTAGTGCTATGGAAGAGGTCGCCCTCTCCGCTACTGGCTCAGAACGGGTGTTCTGGGTTATTGGCCCTGGAGCTGGTCTCCTAGGGGGAATAACGGCCTTCCTGGTTGGGCAGCCTCCATAGCACGCTATATGCCCCCCTTTGCAGTTGGCGCAAAGGACACAACCTACGTGTGTCCCTACCTCTAGGCAGTGGGTGATAAACAGCTTGCAACTCAGAGGACCGGACACCTGATTTCTCAGAATGCGCCTTAACCAGTCACCATGGACTGGATGGCTCTGGTCTTGAATGGCCCCGCTACCTGTGATGCCTTTTTCTGGTTGGAAAGGCTGATGAAGAATGCTGTAGGTTGTCCCTCAGAGGAGGGCCTGCTGCTGCTATTAGGTTTGCTCCGAGCTCCGTCTTCGGAGTAGTGCAATTGCCGTGAGCTTTCCTAAGGTCCCTCTCGATGGTAGCAATCCGCTTGTCCTGACGCTCTGAATCATATGATAGCTCTCGCAAAGAAGATGCAAATGCAAATGAAATGAGTAAAATTTCCCTTTTAAATTTAACAAAACTTTCGTTTTACCTTAAGATGGTAAGATTGACACTTTATAACCAATTCTGGAGCCTTTAATATGCAATTCGTTGCCGCATTTACGTATTAATGAAACATAAGGGCAACCTTAGCAAACAGACATTCTTGATTTTGAACTTATTTGTAATTCTACGTATAAAAATGCCATGTACTTAACACATTACCACTTTCTTTACTATTTGTGTTTCTCCTTTAAAATAAACTAGATAAATACCATGGTGCTGCCATCTATACTCGAATCGAAGTGATATAGCTTTACTCCATCTATGCAGATGGCAGTTGTCTCAAAAATCGCACATATCAACTCAGAGCTGTTTTATGAAATAAATCTAAAATGTTATAAAAAAAGCATATCATATTGTATTCAGAGCCAAACACACCGCAAAATTTCATATTCTGTGAATAATAGGATAGGACACGAGGGGCACTATTTCTATTTTGAGCCTTGGCAACACTGAATGTTGTAGGTGCCATCTAATGTTTCGAATGGGATGTTTGATATTGTTGACCATAATCTACATCAGATATTTTGTCAATACAATGTCATTTGTTTTGTTTAAATTAACGTGAAAATTGTGTCTGAAAAACACAGAATTTACTCCTGAAAATGTTCGTGCAATGGTTTATTATGGCTTTCGACAAGGACTACTTCCATATTTGGCGAAGAGGCCACTGTGAAACGCTGGTATAACGAATTTAATCGTATCCGCCTTTCGCTCAATGATGAAATTCCTAAAGGTCGTCCAAAATCAGTTCTACCAGACATTTTTGATACTCTGCAAAAGCTAATAATGCAAGATCATCGTGCGACATATTGTGAGACTGAAAGAACTCTAGGCATAAGTTCCACCAGCACAACACATGGTTTGGTGTATGTGTCTTTTTAGTTGTTTTTTTTATTAAATTACGTACCTTGAAATTTTTAAGTCACATCGCACGCTGAATGAAATGGGTAAATGATGCTCAAATGGGCCCAGGGTCCATGGAGCTTAGAGTTACCCGACATTTGTCTTTTGGGATGAGGAAAAATCCCGGAAAAAGACCTTACCCAGGTAAGTCACCCTGACAGAGATTCGACCTCGGGGCCTCTTGAACGTGAGGTATACATGCTACCACCTATGCTACCGAGGCGGGCACATAGTTGAACTGATAAAACTTTCAGCATACTGATTTGTTCATGCGCGGATTGATTGCTAATCATCAATCTGCTTCAATTAGAGAATAGTCAAATCACAAATGGACGATAAATAAACGCCTTAACCGACCGACCGAGGTGCTGGCTGGCTGTATAAAGCCAGAAGTCTTTTGCTGCGTGCCCAACCGTTAAGGGTTTGACGGCAGGTAAGGTATTTCATTTCGGGATTTTGTAGGATTTGATGTGAGTTTTGAGATTGAAGACCCTTGTGAGGTTACAATTTTGTACCTTCGGGTTGAAAGGACAGGCTGCACACTGGCATTATTTATTTTGTTTAAGTTGGAAACATTTTGATGCCAAACAGCTTAGAAGAATTATGTGGAGCTCAGTTTTAGCTGCTGTTTGGTTAGCTTTTGGGTTATCTCGGGTGCCCGCAAGCCATGCAGGGTACTCGGTGTAGTCCAGAACGGCGTCCAGTGGAGTCATAATCTCCCAATGATCTAACAATGGCGCTTCCATGTGTGGGTAATGTTGCGTATAATTTTGATGCCCGACACCTAATTTCATCCTCCACGTACGGAAGACCCAAGGCTTCATCAAACAACCTGGTAGTATAGTAGCGACCCACAGAATACACAGACCGTAGTCCTCTATTCTGTGCACGTTGGAGCCATGCCTACCAGCTATCTGCGGCCATGCCCAGCAATTGCTCCCCTCTACCCTTGCCGCTGGGTCCCTGATGTGCTGGCGAAAGGTTAGGCCTCTATCCAATGTTACTCCTAGGCACCGGACAGAGTTAATCCACTCTATCCTTCCACCTCGGAAGCTGAAGTTGGGGCAGTCTGAGGAGGTGTGGCACTTTGTGAAAAGAATGGAGTTGCTTTGTCCGGATTTCCGGATATCCACCAACGCCGACACCATTGTTGTGTGCGACATAAATTAACACATTAGAACTTATATATCTGTATAAGTTATATATATATATATATAGTATAAGGAGTTATATATAACCTCACCTTCTGCCGCATATTACCCTTCCATACAAAACACTCCACTGCCACCAGAGGGCCGCGCTCTGATCTGACTAGAGGCCGAAGCCCTGACATTCAGATCTTCAATGTCCAGTCGTGTGAGATCTCCTATCTCTGTTTCACCCCTGAGATTTCAGCATACTGATTTGTTCATGTGTGGAATGATCACTAATCATCAATCTGCTTCTAATGATGAAAGATCTAATGGACGACAATTGTTTATAATGTTTATTTTACCTTAATTCAATGTAATTCCAGGCTGGCAGGCTGTTTGGAAGGCACGAAGGGTGGTCAAATCGTGTACCAGCTCTGGGAAGAATTTAATCACTTAGTGGCGGGATGTGGATGTTGCAGAATGACGGGTGTAAATTAAGTGTGTGTTGAGATGCGAGGTAGCTTGTCGCTCCTCAGGGAATCATGAACCGTGTACTACAGACAACGTGCACCGCTGGGGGATTAGTTAATAAACTTGGAAGAAGAAGATAAGTATAATTTTGAGTTTTCCAGAATAAATTTTGGATAGCTGTAATTTAGTTTAGGCTGGAATGTGGATCATGTGGTTACCGGTAATGACCGCAAGACATGCGCGGTAACCGGTATCGCTTTAAGCGACGCTCACGAGGTACATAATCTCCAAGGGATCTGACTAGGGCGCTTTGGGGGTGAGGCGAACTCTCGAAGAATTTTGACGCCCGGCGCCTAATTTCATCCTCCACATACCGGAGGGATGAAGCCTCCTGAAGTAGTCTCATGGGGAAACTTTTGCATTTATTCTGTGCACGTTGGAGCAGTACTAGGTTCGAGCCTGCGGCCATAACCCAGACTTCACACGCATAGAGCATGACAGGGAGGACCAGAGCCATAAAGAGGCGCAACTTTAGGGCAACAGACATCGCAGACCTAAGCACAGGGTATAGTGAAGCCACGGCAACACACGACTGATATGCTTGCTCCTGGATATGTTCCCGAAAAGTTAGCCCTTGTCTAGCTTGACTTCCAAGTATGTGATTTAATTCTCCCAACTGATCCCTTGTCCAAAGTAGGTAAATGTGAGGAAATTGGCTCTTGGTGAACAGTATCGCTTGGCTTTTCACCGTGTTAATGGACAATCGCCAAAGCGTCCACCAATCCTGCAGAAGGATTAAATAACGTTGAATGGGGTTGAAGGTTCTGCGTGGGTGTCAGCACGTCGTCAGCGTATTGCGCTATGTTGACGTGCTGTTCAGTGGGAAGGCCAGCTAGGTAGACGCTGTAGAGGGTCGGGGATAACACAGAACCTTCGGGGACTCCACCGCAGATAGACCTTCGTGTAGATATTTTTCCCGCCACTGTGACAGTGAAGAATCTGTGTTTTAGGATAGAAAGTAGAAGATCTAAGACGTGAGTTGGTAGCTCCAGTTGGATCAATTTGTACAGAAGACCCGCGTGCCAGGTCATAGAGAAGGCCTTTTCCACGTCCAGAGAAACCACTGAGGTGAATGACGTGTCTTGGAAACCCAGGGCTGCAGCCTCCACCACGCGTAGCAACTGCTGTGACGTAGAATGCCCAGGACGAAAGCCAAACTGGTGAGGAGGGATGGCTTGAATGTCTCCTAGAAGGGGGGACAAGCGGGCTAAGAAAAGTCTCTCGAAAACTTTCGAGAGAACAGAAAGGAGGCTGATGGAGCGGTAAATGGCAGGGTTAACCGGGTCTTTCCCTGGCTTCAAAATGCATATCACCCGAGCCTCTTTCCAGCTACGCGGAAAATGACACAGAGCGAGACACATATTGAAGACTCTTGTAAGAAATAACAAGCTCCTGAAGGGAAGGTGGCGGAGCATTATTGGCATTATGCCATCAGGTCCCGCCGCGTTTTTTGGTTTGAGACGCCGGAGTACGCCCTGAAGCTCACTAGGTCTTATAAGAGGGAGTCTGTCTGCCTCAGCCGGGATTTGCCGAAGGTAAAAACGAAACTCCTGCCTAACGCGGTCAGAGAAGCCAGGGTACTAGGGGTCTTCTCTAGGCCTCATGATTCTCTCAAGGTAGTCGGCGAACACCGTAGTTTTGGCCTGTGGTTCGTAAGTTAGACCTTGGGTGCCCTCTAGTGGGGATTTTGTTGTCCCTTGGCGGTTCCGAAGATTTATAATGACCCTCCACACGTCTCCGTCCCCGAGGTTCACACGAGACATCGTGTCATCCCACGCGCGCACTCTGTGCTCATGTAGGTGGGCACGAACCTCTCGGCACAAGCGCCGATGAAGCCCTCGATTATAAGGCGCGCGGTGTCTCTGGTAGAGCCACCTTGTTGCCCATGAACGGCGGATAAGGAGTAGGATGTCCAGGGGAAGAACATCCGGGTGAAGAGGGGCTGGGTTGATAACTGTGAGGTTGAGGACCGTTTGCTTCACGACAGATGTGAAGGAAGAGACCGCGGCCTCGAGTGAGGGAATGTCGGTTATGTTGGGGTTGGGAATGGAGTCATTCTAGCAGACTTTGACGCAATCCCAGTCCACTATTCGGTTTTGAATGGGGACGTCATGATTGGCAATCCGTGTATTAAACTCAGCAAGTACTGGGTTGTGATCAGAATGAAATGCGCTAAGCGAAGTGAGTGAGAAATGAAATGGAAAGCGTTTGATGATAGCGAAGTCGATATGAGATGGAGATCCCGACCACGCGAGTAATGAGTGGGTTGCTATGGGCCCTCAACTCGAAGGTGAGGTGTGCATCCACCATGCGGATAATATCACTGCCTCTCCTATCCGCTCGGGGACCGTGATGCCAACGCATTGAAGCCCCCGGCCATAATGACGTTAGGATGTAAGGAAAGTATGGTTTGGAAGTCGTTGGCTACGAACTGAGTACGGGGAGGGTGGTAGGCAGATACTACCAGGACTTCAGAACCGCCAAGGTTCTCACAGGCTGCCGTGGCTTCAGGAGTCTGGAGCTGTGGAAGCTGGTAAGCTTTATGAACCACACTTCTCCTCACCAGGATCGCTGTGCCACCTCCTCGGCGACCAGCACGATCTGTTCGGAGATAGCGATATCCCGAGCGATGGAAGGGAATCTGGGGGCGGAGGTGCGTTTCCGACTCCAAGATGAGGTCAAAAACATTGGATCTTACAAAATGTAGGAGCTCGTCCCGTTGAACTGCCATTCCAGCCGCGTTCCAGAACGCGAACCTGAACGAGGTGCTAGACCTAGTTCGTGCTGCCATTCTGGGCCAGCTGGATATAGGAGGTCAGTAGGGCAAGCCCCTCCATGGTTGTCACCATGCGAATTGCGGGGTCAGAGGAGGAAGTGAACCGCAGTTCGCAGAGTCGCTCACAGTGGGACTGTAATAGCCCATACAGCCACGTCAGCAACTCCGACCGTGATGAGGTGGAGGGAGTAGTATGGGAAGTTGGGAGTGGGGTTGGGTCCTTGGGCTTCGAAGGTGAGGAGCATCGTGGGGCTGCCCTACCTTTGGGCTTCTCGTCCCTTAGCTGGCGAGCAGACTTGGGATCACCAGTCCCGCTCGCAGCCTCGGAATACGAATCCGCCCCTCTGGCCGCCTCACGACTACCCTCCCTTCTGGGGGTGGCTCTGGGTGTGGCTGGGGCTGAGCGTGATTTTGCATTCTTGGCTGTGCGTTGTTTTGTATTCTTGGTTGTGCGTGTGTGTGTTTCCTTGGGGGTTTGTGTTTTACCCCGCGAAGGCGTCGAGCCACCGGCTGGTTTGCGCACAACCTCAGCAAATGATGGGGCAGTAGGCACTTGTTGCCCTGGTGCTATGGAAGAGGTCGCCGTCTCCGCTACTGGTTCAAAACGGGTGTTCTGGGTTATTGGCCCTGGAGCTGGTCTCCTAGAGGCAATAACGGCATTCCTGGTAGGGCAGCCTCCATAGCACGCTATGTGCCCCCCTTTGCAGTCGGCGCAGGTCGGAGTTTCCGTGATGGCACGGGGGCAGTCCTCTCTCAGGTGGGTGCCAACGCACCTCAAGCAACGAGGATTGCGGTGGCAGAAGAGGCTGGAGTGATTAAACCCCAGACATCTGTAGCGCTGAGGGGGCCCGCCAGAGCCTTTGGCCGGTTCCAGAGTACCCGGAGGTAGCAGTTGGTACGAACATCGTCTAGCTCGGCCTCGGGTTCGCTAACCCGCTCCACCTCTGCAAGGAACAGGGAAGGGCAGCTTTAGTTCCCTGGCAACCTGGAGCAGGTCGGGTGAGTTGCTTCACAATTCTGGGGGTGATGCCCTGGTGGGTGAGGTCTGACCTTATGTCATCCACGGAATAGTTTGCGGGTAACCCTCGGATGATTCGGCGCACTTCACGGGCCTTATTCAAACCAAAGGTGAACTGGGGAATTTTTCGTTGCTTGAGTTGAATCAGTATTTTAGTACAGTCCCCCTCGTTCATAGCGTGGAAGACAAACCGGCTCTTGCTCTTTCTCACCGTGCACTCGTTCTCGAGGGTTGGCATAACCTCCTTAAGGAAGCCTACCGCCCCCGAGAAGTTGTCCACGATAATGTGCGGTATATGCGCCTTTGTCTTCCATTCTGGTTCTGACCTGAGGTGGGACCTGACCGTCGGGTAGACTGGCCAGAGGGCATGCCCTCTGCAGCCAGTTTTGCTGCCCGCTTTGTTCTCCGTGACGTTACTGCACGGAAATCCTCACCCTCCTCGCCTTCCGACGAGAGGTCCGAGGGGCTGGACTCCTGGCCTCCTTCGGTCGCCGAGGAGTTGCAGGAGAACACAGATGTCCTCCCACTCCTAGCGTTGAAACTGCGCACAATGTTGCGAACGTCGTCGGAGTCAGACTCCTGAATTTTGTCTGCACGAGAAATAACTTCCCGCGAGACGCCCTGGTCGATGCGCTTTCTAATAGGACAACCTTGCGCTTTCCGCCGTGGCGTTGTTGGCGAGGTTTCCTCTTCCTTAAACCCCCAGTGGAGGTGCCTGGTTTGGCCTTAGCGGCCGGTTCATCAGACCCTGTACGGGTCGAGGTGGAAGGAATGGCTTCTGTCATGATGATAATTTATGGAAAAGTGAAAAGGTATAGAACTCTGGTGAAAAGGTATGAGCAGGTGCACTTACGGCCCTGCACCCTAAGGTGCAGTGGAAATCAACCACCCTACGTGTGTCCCTACCTCTAGGCAGTGGGTGATAAACAGCTTGCAACTCAGAGGACCGGACACCTGATTTCTCAGAATGTGCCTTAACCAGTCACCATGGACTGGATGGCTCTGGTCTTGAGTGGCCCCGCTACCTGTGATGCCTTTTTCTGGATGGTAAGGCTGATGAAGGATGCTGTAGGTTTTCCCTCAGAGGAGGGCCTGCTGCTGCTAGTAGGTTTGCTCCGAGGTCCGTCTTCGGAGTAGCGCAATTGCCGTGAGCTTCCCTAAGGTCCCTCTCGATGGTAGCAATCCGCTTGTTCCGACGCTCTGAATCATATGATAGCTCTCGCAAAGGACATGCTGACTCCTCGACGTCTCGAAGAGAAGTCCAAATGCAAATGAAATGAGTAAAATTATCGTTTTAAATGAATACAATTTTCCCTTTACCTTAAGATGGTAAAATTGACACTTTATACCCAATTCTGGAGCCTTTAATATACAATACGTTGCCGCATTTACGTATTAATGAAACATAAGGGAAACCTTAGCAAACAGACAATCTTGATTCTGAACTTATTTGTAATTCTACGTATAAAAATGCCATGTACTTAACACATTACCACTTTCTCAACTATTTGTGTTTCTCTTTTAAAATAAACTAGTTAAATACCATGGTCCTGCCACCTATACTTGAACCGAAGTGATATAGCTTTACTCCATCTATGTAGATGGCAGTTGTCTCAAACATCGCACATACCACCTCTGAGCTGCTTTATGAAGTAAATCTAAAATGTTATTAAAAAAAGCATATCATATTGTATTCAGAGCCAAACACACCACAAAATTTCATATTCTGTGAATAATATGATAGGACACGAGGGGCACTACTTCTATTTTGAGCCTTGGCAACACTAAATGTTGTAGGTTCCATCTACTGTTTCGAATGGAAAGTTTGATATTGTTGACCATAATCTACCTCAGACATTTTGTCAATATAATGTCATATGTTTTGTTTAAATTAACTTGAAAACTGTGTCTGAAAAAACATAGAATTTACTCGTGAAAATGTTCGTGCAATGATTTATAATGACTTTGACATGGACTACTTCCATATTTGGCGACGAAGCTCCATGCTTTGCCACTGTGAAACGCTGGTATAACGAATTTAATCGTAGCCGCCGTTCGTTCAATGAAGAAGTTCGTAAAGGTCGTCCAAAATCAGTTCTGCCAGACATTTTTGATGCTCTGAAAAAGCTAATAATGCAAGATCGTCATGCGACATATCCTGAGAACAACATGGTTGTGTGTGTGTGTGTGTGTGTGTGCGTGTGTGTGTGTGTGTGTGTGTGTTTAATGTACGTCCTTTAACTTTTTAGGTCATATCGGACGATGAATGAAGTGCGTGAAATTATGCTCAAATGGGCCCAGGGTCCATGGAGCTTAGAGTTACCCGACATTTGTCTTTTGGGATAAGGGAAAAACCCGGAAAAAGACCTTAACCAGGTAACTCACCTGACCGAGATTCGACCTCGGGGCCTCTTGAACGTGAGGTATACATGCTACCATCTACGCTGCCGAGGCAGGCACATAGTTGAATTGATAAAACTTTCAGCATACTGATTTGTTCATGCGCGGATTGATTACTAATCATCAATCTGCTTCAATTAGAGAATAGTCAAATCACAAATGGACGATAAATAAACGCCTTAACCGACCGACCGAGGTGCTGGCTGGCTGTATAAAGCCAGAAGGCTTTTGTTTTGTGCCCAACCGTTAAGGGTTTTACGGCAGGTAAGGTATTTCATTTCGGGATTTTGTAGGATTTGATGTGGGTTTTGAGATTGAAGTTTCTTGTGAGGTTACAAGTTAGTGCCTTCGGGTTCAAAGGATAGGATGCACCCTGGTGTTATTAATTTTGTTTAAGTTGGAAAAATTATTATGTCAAAGAGCTTGGAAGAATTATGTGGAGCTCAGTCTTAGCTGCTGTTAGGATTAGCTCCTGGGTTATCTCGGGTGCCCACAAGCCATGCAGGGTACTCGGTGTAATCCAGAACGGCGTCCAGTGGAGTCATAATCTCCCAATGATCTAACAATGGCGCTTCCATGTGTGGGTAATGTTGCGTATAATTTTGACGCCCGACGCCTAATTTCATTCTACACGTACGGAAGACCCAAGGCTTCATCAAACAACCTGGTAGTATAGTAGCGACCCACAGAATATATAGACCGTAGTCTCTATTCTGTGCACGTTGGACCCATGCCAAACAGCTATCTGCGGCCATGCCCCAGATCTCGCAGTCACATAGCATCACAGGAATTACTAGTGCTCCAAAGAGGTATAACCTCAGGCCAAGCGGCATCGAACTCGACCCCAGCATTGGGTACGGGGAAGCAATTGCTCCCTTTACCCTTGCCGCTAGCTCCCTGATATGCTGGCAAAAGGTTAGGCCTCTATCCAAAGTTACTCCTAGCTACCGGACAGAGTTATTCCACTCTATCCTTCGTCCTCGGAAGCTGAAGTTGGGGCAGTCTGCGAGGGTGTGGCACTTTGTGAAAAGTATGGCGTGGCTTTTGTCCGGATTTACGGACATCCACCAACGCCGACACCATTGTTGTGTGCGACATAAATTAACACATCAGATGGCTTATATATATATATATATATATATATATATATATATATATATATATATATATTCAACCTCATTTTCTGCCGCATATTAGCCTTCCTTACAAAACACTCCACTGCCTGTAGAGGGCCTCGCTCTGATCTGGCTAGAGACCGAAGATCTGACATTCAGATTTTCAATGTCCAGTCGCGTGTGCTCTCCTATCTCAGTTTCACCCCTGTGATTTCAGCATACTGATTTTTTCATGTGTGGAATGATCAGTAGTCACCAATCTGCTTCTGCTAATGGAAGATCTAACATACAAAAAGTTATTTGAACTTATTTGTAGTTCTACATATAAAAATGTCATGTACTTTACATTTTACTACTTTCTTTACTATTACTGTTTCTCTTTTAAAATAAGCTAGTTAAATGCCATGGTTCTGCCACCTATACTCGAACTGAAGTGATATAGCTTTACTCCATCTCTGTAGATGGCAGTCGTCTCAAAAATCGCACATACCAACTGTTGCACTCAGTATGAGATAAACGGGCTTAAACGTCTCTGGATGGCAGAGTAGAACTAATTTAGGTAAAATTTATCTGAACAGAGCATTTATTAGAAATTAATGTGTATAAATTTCACATTCGGGGGATGTAATTAACCCAGCCAACATTTGACTGGGAAAACTCCCGAAAAGGTTTGCGAGCCACGGTAATCGTACCCGGGCTTCCCGATTGCGGCACGGAGACGAAACTGCCTGAGTCATCCCGCTCGGTTTGTGAAAAACTTGTACCTTAAAACGAATTTATTATCAATAAATCAACAGGTACTAACCTCTCCAGGCAGCGAACGTGTTCTTAATCAAATCTAGTATCAAGATCTACTCCGAAAATCGTTAAAAATCAAGTTGGTCGTAAATTATTTCTGTTTGTGTCGTGCGATAAGAACATTGTCTAACCGCATACAACGGCGTCATAAATTGCACTAGCGTCAATCTCTCGTCAATCTTTGCCTCTAGATTGATTGCCTGTTATTCGGTGCCCAATCAGGGAAACCCCTATACATAACACAACCACCTTCAAACCCCATTCGCAGCAATAGAATCTGGCCCTCAGGGGGAAATGTCAGGTTGCAATATTCAGTAGGTGAGAGAACTAGTTCCCCAACCATGCCCTCCCTCTCTAACTGTTCGACCAAAACATTCCTTGGACTAACAAGGTCTTAACTTTGTAATAGATCCATATTAAACACGTCCATCACGAGTCATGAACTCAGTTCCAAAAACTCTTCACGCTCATTAACGCAGGTAACTATACCTCATCCAAACCAGACCTCACACGTTACAAATCATTTGTTATCGACGTCAATCCTCCTGTAGTGTGAAAAAAATGTCAACCTTGTTGCAACAATTACTCCTTTCCATAAAGAATTTACATCCGTCATTGGGTTTCCTATGTCTGAAGTCTATTTATTTTTTTTTTCAGAATTTTTAAGGTGGAAGAAGTAGCACCTTTATAAAATATTTTTTTCGCGTAAAGAAGTCATTATCTTTTTTAGTAGTACAAATTTCGCACGGTCATATAATTCCAAAACTGTTCTAGGAGTTACATGTTTTTCAAAATATGTTAATGCCCAATTTCACCAACAGATGTTAAAATCGACGTTAACGAATATAAAGTAACAATTATTACAGCGTTAATAAAAGTGTTAAAATTCTTGCATTTCTCCAGCCTGTTTTCTGAACACATGTTAACGCAGAGAGATTTGTAAGGTGTAGTATAAATCGTATAATTTTCTGAACGTACTGCGATGCGCTTTTGTTTTTAGTTTCGTTTATACACAGCTGAAAAAGTGGCGGGTGAACAAAATCAGAAGAGAACCCGTGAGACAAATTTCTAATCAATCGAGAAATAATTATTAGTTCAATTACTACTAAATATAAGGATATTGTGGAAAATAAGAAGATGGTTGCCTTAAATACTAATGAGAAATGTGTGACATGGGAAAATATTAGAAATGAGTTTAATTCGAATGCATATGTGACAACCAGAAGTCCGAAGCTACTTCATTAATGTTATGTAAATTTAAAACTAGGTATAAAGAAGAACAGAAGTTACGAGTGATTGAAAGTTTCAATACGGGAGATGGACTGTTTATTATTCAAAGAATTCAGTGAATTATAAAATCGCGAAGTTATTAATGCTTGAAGTAATGACGAGATCGGTATATTCCTTTCGATGCATGTTCTTACTCTCTTGTACTTCCTCAGTAAACTTCATAACAACTTATTTCGACAGTCTATACTTCTTTAGAAAATCTTCTGTTAGACCCTAAAAATCAGTTCTCCTTATAGGCGTTCCCTATTACGAATTTAGACCATCTTGGTCTAAATATAGTAAATCGACATCAAAAGCTGCGTTCTCGATCCCTATCTTGTCAACTCTACAATTGTTAAGGACTTAACAACCGAAATATGGCTTCAAGAGATTTAACACGTGTGTAAGCTAACTTTGGTAAAATGCAATTTTTGTTATAACTATTGCTAAACAGACTAACAGGCGTGTTAAGTTTTTACATCTGCTGGTGAAATCGGGCATACGTGTGTTGTGTTTTGGTATATTAAAGTGTCTTCTAAGCGAGACAAAAATTCTTTTTTTTTTTTAATTTTTTATTACAATTGCTGAGCACAGTTAGTGCTATACAAATTGTGGAGCTATGTACATAATATACATAAAAAAATTAAAGTATACAGGGATAGAGGATACTCATATTAGTTCCCTCAAGCAAACTGGTCTGATTAGTGTGAGTATAAATTAAATAACTTCTTCATTATATAATAAATAAACATTTTAGAAATAAAATGTCCTGTGGCAAGGGTGCCTTCAGTCTTGGTGCAGCATCAAGGCGACGTCCCAGTTGGAAGAATAAAGCACCTGATACATAGGGAAGGTGAGCAAAGAATCTGCTTGTCGTTGTAGAGATGTACTCATTAATGTACCACGGGGCGTTCACAGACAATCGTAATATCCGGTTTTGAAACACCTGGAGTTGGTGAATATGAGTAGGTGAAGCGCATCCCCATACAGGACTGGCATATAGAAGAAGTGGTCGTAGAATACTCTTGTATAGTAGCAGCGTACATTCGACTCGTAAAGAGAATTTGAGGTTGAGAATGGGATACAACTTGTGAAGACGAGCATAGTCTTGATTTAGTTTGCTTTTGATATGTGTACTCCATGTCAGTCGACGATCAAGATGGACGCCAAGATATTTGACTGCACAATCAGAAGGTAATCAGAGGACTTCAGTGTTATAGAGTCGTATATTTTCCGAAGCAGCAGGCCTTCGCAAGGTGAAAAGCTTAAGAAGACATTTTCTTGGATTAAGTGCCATACGCCAGCGAGATAACCAGTGCAGGAAAATGTCCAGGGAAGATTGTAGGGCTGCAACGGCAGTTTCAATAGAGAAGTGCGAGGTAAAGATGACTGTATCGTCAGCAAACAGTGCGGTACTTGTTGCAGGAAGTTCAGGCATGTCAGCAGTATATAGGCTGTAAAGAAGAGGCGCAAGGACGCTACCCTGAGGTACGCCGGCTAAAATAGTACGGGCTGAGGAATGCGTTGAACCAAGACGCACAGAAAATTGGCGTTCCTGAAGATAGCTAGTAATCAAGCTAAGTAAGTAGAGCGGAAGACCTAGGTCATGTAGTTTATAAAGGAGGCCGTCGTGCCACACTCTATCAAATGCCTGAGTGAAATCTAGGAATGCTGCCACAGTATGCTCTTTGGCGTCAAACCTACGGGTAATATGTTCAGTAAGTCTCAGGAGCTGATGACTACTAGAATGATGTTTTCTAAATCCAAGCTGTTGGGGAGGTATAACTGAGGTTTCAGAAACAAACCGAAGAAGTCGATTTTGTATGAGCTTTTCGAGAAGTTTGGACAGAGTTGTTAAAAGACTAATTGGTCGATAGCTCTGTGGGAAACTAGGAGGTTTGTTAGGCTTTTGAAATGCAATGACCTCAGCAAATTTCCAGGCTTTAGGAAAGTATCCAATGCGAAAAATTGCATTGTATAAAGAGGCCAGAAAGGCGAAGGTCTTCTTAGTGAAGTGTTTCAATACAACTGGTGGAATCAGATCGTTTCCAGGGGTCTTCTTATTGGGCATAAATTGAATAATAGATCGTACCTCGCTAGATGAAACCCACTTAATGGGCAACGGAGCCGTAGGCCGGGACGTACTCAGGCGCTCCTGAACATGTGCAGTGATGGCAGGATCAGATGCAGGATTAGGTGTGAGCGTATATTCAAAGTAGACAGCTAATGTTTCGCAATTTTTCAATGTGGTATTGCTGATTAGATTGTTGACTCGAAGCGGTGGCAATTGAGGCGGTTCCTGGCGTATCTGTTTCGTCACTTTCCAGAGCGAGCTCTCTGTAGGACAGATGGTTGAGACGAAGTGTTGATAGCTGCTGTAACGGTGCTCATCCAAGGCATGCTTAACCTGGCGAATGAGTTGGTTAACACGTTGTCGTTGCCAAGGCTCCCTATGGCGTTGCCAAAGGCGACGCATTTGGTGTTTAGCTCGAACCATCTGGAGAAGGTGATCTGGTAACCGTTGTGATCTGGTGCCATGGCAATAAGAACGGTGTTGAATGACACATTTTACGGAGGTGTGAATCACGTCTCGTAGATGCGCTACAGCTGAATCGATATCTGTAGGAGTAGCAATAGTGCGAGGTATGTGTAGAAGAGTATCCATATTCCACTGGAAAGCATTCCAATTGAAAGGCCCAGTGATAGGCGCTCTGGTGGCTGTGTTAATGTGGGATCAAAGAAGAATTTAATAACCACTAGAAAGTGATCAGTCAAGTTCTGGAAGAGGTTGCATGTAAACTGGAAGTGTAAGTTGTTTAAGAAGACCTATGTCCAAAATATCCGGTTGCACAGCGTGATTGTAAGAATAAAATGTTGGCTCATTTGGAGTAAGCACTTGAAGAGCAGAATCTACCGTAGCCTGGAGTAGACAACGTCCATTGGGAGTGGTTTGACGACAGCCCCATGCTTCAAGTTTACTATTTAGATCCCCTAGGAGTATAGTGGGTTGGTTGTCGTCGAAGAAATGTTGAATAGATGCGGGATTAACCGGCGGCGTGGCTGCTTATAAGCTGCGATAATTTTAACTGGAGAAGCGTTTGGTTGAGGGAGTTGTATACCCACAACTTCAAGATCAGGCACAATTGGGAGATAAACAGAATGATGTTGAAGATGACGTTTCACAAGGATGACAACACCACCAGAGGCAATATTTGCAATTCTTTACTCGCGATATATGAAGTAATTTGGAATCTTTAAGGTTTCAGAGGTAAGCAAGTGAGTTTCACTTATGCATGCAATATCAACATTGTGGTGATGTAAGAAAGCCGTGATGGAGGATCTTTTCTCCCTCAAACCATTGGCATTCCAATTTAGCAATGTAAGTTGAGAGAATAAGCGATTATGGACTGCCATGGTGCAATATGAACTCAAAAAAATGTAATATAAAGAACTATGCGTGGAAGATAGGGAGTCAGAAATGAGCGAGGATCATTAAAAATGCTCATAAGACAGTCAGGGTCAGGCTGTTGTGATGCTGTAGAAGAAGAAACAGTGTCACTGGGGCCAGGTGTGTTAGACGTTTCCTCATGGGCTTGTCGCGCAGAGGAGGATTGCACAACAAGGGGGGCCGAGATGAGTGTAGAGGCGGAAAGTGTTGCGGTGACATGGAGGGTGGTGACTGTTGAGGTTGGGAGCTAGCAGTCCTGGTGGGCAGTTGCGAAATACTGCAAATTTCTACAACTTCTTAGAACTTCTTAGAACATTTCTACAATTTTCCCCATGGTCAGAGTATTTAAGGGAGAAGAATAGAAGTGCAGACATAACCGTACAGTCATTTCTGATCAAATATATGTAAGATAGATGGAGGAACCCCAAAATTCATAGCAGCACAACAGGACACATTTCTCACTGAATATATTGAATTATATCACATCCCCCATTACACAACACACATCACTGCATGCTTACTTCCTACGCTTAATTTTGTATGTTGACTGATTTTGACTGTAGATAAATCTTTTAAAACATACTTATTAACCCTGCGCTCATTACCTCTACATACCAGTTAGTGACTAACATACGTATAGGAGTGCTAAGGGTACCAACAGGTACACCAATGGCATACACTTTTTACATGTGCGATAACTAATAGGACACTTCGGGGGCGTCCTTAAAGAAGCAGAAGAAGAACTAATAGCACCCATTTTGTTTAATGAAGGAATAAGAGATATGCTACCTCTTTGCAGTAGGTCTCCGCCTGCACCATTTCCCCGTCGACTTTTGGCTCTCTTTGTGCAATAGACTTGGTGAATGGGTTACCATGTTTTAGTGACCTGTTTTAACAGACATTGACCTTGTTTTTAAAGAGCTAATTCCAAAGAAAAATATATAATACATCAGCACAGGGAACAAAAAACAACAGAAGTAGACCCAGCATTCCGTATGAACACACAAGAGTGGAAGAAGTCAAATTTCTAGTTGCAACTGGACTTGAGGTGTTTATTCCATAGAATTGAACACAGAGAATACCACCCGTCATAAGAGCAGTGTACTCGTGCCCTCTATGGACGTGGTTGTCGTCAGTATCACATTCTTGCCTTTTTTTTTTTTTTTTTTTTTTTTTTTTTTTTGCTCAAGTTCAGTGAAAACGATGAAAATCTTGACTAGCGATGTACCCTTTAAAGTGAAGTTCTGTGCACCAGCTTAATGCAAGTAGCGGACGAAGACCCGGTACGGCAATAGTATAAGAACCCTTCTCTGCAGATTGAGGAGCTTCCTTCAAGGACCACATGGCTTTTCTTCTTTTTTTTATTTATCCAGATTTATGAACCCTATTTTACACAGTGGTATATTAGGGTTAGAGTTGATACATAAAAATACACAATTTTAACAAAAATATTTTAAATACTAGAAGGAAGAAAATATGTTTTAATCTGATGCATATTAATTTAAACTATTTCAGACGTTTAAACACTAAGTTTATAAACATCATGAAGTACTTATACTGTTGTGGCTTCATTAGCAAAGATGTGAGCTGAGCAGAAAGTTCAGTTCCTAGAGAGTCTAGCTTGAATATTAATTCTTGTCTTTCTCTCCACAAAATGGGACAACAGAAAAGGAGATGAACCACAGTTTGAAATTCTTCACCACACACGCACTCGGGGTTGGATGTTATGTGAAAGCGTGATAAGTATTCACCAAATTTACCATGTCCACTTAAAAATTGTGTCAAAACAAAATTTGGTACAAGAGTTTCACATTTTCCTCTGTCATATACACTAGGGAAAAATAATGTTTTTGTTAAACTTCCATTTGGAGTTGTTAGCCATTGTTGGTTCCATTCTTCAAGAATATGTTGATGTATTATTCTCCTTACAGTAGAAATAGGACATAAAGAGTATTTCACAGGAAGATTGGATTCTGCAGCCTTCTTAGCCAAGCAATCAGCTCTCTCGATACCTAAAATTCCACTGTGTCCTTTAAGCCATCCCATGCTTTTCTTCCTTCTCTTTTTTTTATATAAGTCATATCGGACGATGAATTAAATGGGTGAAATGATGCTCAAATGAGTCCGGGTTCCATTGAGCTTAGAGTAACCTGACATTCGTCTTTTGGGATAAGGGAAAACCCCGGAAAAACCTTATCCAGGTAACTCACCCTAACCTAGATTCGAACTCGGGACCTCTTGAACGTGAGTCAGACACGCTACCATCTACGCTACCGAGGCGGGCGACCACATGATTGTGCATGGGTGATTCATGAACTTTCAGCCATAGAACATATACTTATTAGCAGTGAACCTCCCATGTTAGTTGGCAACACGAGGTGATCGCAGCGCCCCTATTTTCGGGTGGCAAACTAAATTATGAAAAATCGCAAGCTCAAATATTTTACGTTACCGGAATACTATAGCTGTATTTATCATACCGGCTTAGCTGTCAGCTGGTGATATGTTCCAATACCGCATTGCTACAGATGACGCACAAAGATAATTACGTGAGCTTTGAGAGTTGTTACTGCACTTTCAAAGTTGTTGCATTTTCTAAAAGCTCATATAATTATTTTATATAATCTGTAGCAATACAGTATTAAAATATGATCAACTGAGTCTTGCAGTGAATTTTCTGCATGACACGTGTACATTATTCTCTACTTCAATTACTTCAAAATTTTGTATGAACTGTCAAGGAATTAACAATGGGATGTGGAATTTGACAGGAAAATTTTAATAATAACATAGTTTTGACAGTTACTGCCTCCTTTTATTATTCTGGTTCATTAGAATAAATTAATTTGACACTTACTTAAATGAGCAATTCAACTAAATCAATCACAAAGAATCTATAGAACAACACTAGTTATAACACTGTATCTATAACTCAAAAAACTTGAAGGTGATACTTCATTTAATTACAAAGAAGCTTTAGAAAAACATTCTGTGTAATATTACATACATTTGTAGATCATTTAAATGATATAACACGAGCAACCTTTTTCATTTAAAACAAAGACACTAACATAAAACTGCAGTGTTGCACAAAGTGATGTAAATAACAGAAATGATAAACATGAATATTTTACAAATAAACTTTAACGTAACATTCTGTAACAATACTGTAGGGATTGTTGGAAGGTTTAAAGTGGTGAATAACATGAGTAATTCATTGTATTACAAAGAATGTTTAGCATTACATTATAACACTTTAGCTATGTATTAAGGATAATACATGTTTCAAGATTAATGAGGTTAGATGCCCCAGGCATTACCTGACATTTACCTAAGGTTAAGGAAAACCCTTTGAGAGATAACCTCAAACACGTAATGAAACAGCAAATAAAAGTACAAAATGCAATTAAATCAAGGTAATCACAGTATTACACTATACCATATCGTTAAACAGTTTGAAAGGAATGACTGCTGTTAGGCAAAACGTTAGATTAATCGTATTAACTAATAGTCATCCAGAAACTATAAACATTATATAGGTACATTAAAAATAAAAGTTAGTGTTAATTGCAGTATTTGAAGAAACAACTTTAATTAGGCCATTTACTGCTTCTATAACTGCCTAAATAAATCTCAAATCATTATGTATTTAAAAATCAGGAACACAATAAAAAACAACTACCACTCAATTGGTCAACAAAAACAAATACCAAAAGGGACGAAATTATACAGATATTAATATTTTCTTCTCTTTTTGGTAGCCTGTGGTAGCCATCCTTTTTTCAAAAATGTTACTTTTCTTACCTTTTAATGCATTTAAAAATTAGAAATGGGACACAAGTCTTAATTATATTGTGACTTTGTGGGTTCCTGAAATAAAAGTCCAATTACACCACTCAAAAATGTTCTTTATTTCCACCTTATTCCAATGTCACAATTACATAGAATTTCGTAATGTACACAATTAGAATTTCGTCTGTTCGTCTGTCCACGTACACTGGGCTCTCCTTACACACTGCTCGCCACGACTCACATAACTCAACTGCCGGTCGCCTCTCCTGTCTTGATCGGCGACCCGAAGTTTCTCGAGAATTCCTTTTTATGGAGGGGGAAAACATGCTCGATGCTTCGCCCTCCTTTGGGCGGCAGGAGGAGGGGGAAACAAAGACTCAGCCACCCCTGTGGTGTCCCCCTCCCTCCACTCTGTCTCGCCTGCATTTATCGATCGGCACCGTAGAGCTTGCCGCTTGGGTAACAATATCTATGTGCGTTCTATGTTTTGCACATAGTCTTATGCTATCTGGCACTTTGAAATTTGAGATAAAACGTTCCTCCAGAGAACTAGTATGGCCAAAATTATCCAGAAATTCATGTAACTGATTGTGAAGGTTTTGTAAAAGTAACATCAGATTCTCACTGGCGTATGTTAAATTGTAGGTTAACTTAGCAAGTGACGGAACATGATTGAAATCTCCAACGAAGTTCAATGAAGTTAATTTTCAATATTGGAACATTCACTTCGTGATTTTTGTATCTGAAAAATCAAATAAAAGTTATGTAATGCCAATAAGGTTTTATTTTTCCGTAAATGGTTTTCACAGCAATCCATTGAATAACTTGTTATAACATATTAAAGTACAACAGCTATTCAAGTAGACCTCCAATAAGAATGACAACTTTAAACACAAATATCTGATTACTCTCTGTACCTGAAATATATGTAAGTAGCCAAGATCACGCGATGATTTATCAAATGCTCTTTCTTCCACAGGAACTTAAAACAATCCTTCTCCCACATTGACTTTTTCAAGACGGCCAATTTTAAAAGATGTAACATAACTTGAATCAGCCAATCGCCTTCGTGATCCAGTACGGCAGCGCCTCTATTTTCGGGTGGAAACTAAAATCTCTTGTTGCCATTTCTCCTATCTCTCTTCAAACGTCGGCGCCTGCGCGTCCACCCACAGAAGAGCCAGGCCATCACCTTCTCTCGAAGACGAATAGCGGATCTTCCACCACGGTATTAGAAGGAGAAGTTAGGAGGGTTACTGGGCGGAATCCCAGTAACCCTCTTAACTTCTCCTTCTAATACCCGTTCACTATACATCCTAATTAAAAAAAGCATAACATTGGAAAACTTACGTTAAGAAAACTTACGTTAAGTATCTTGGCATTCTACTCGACATCAAATTGACGTGGAGAGACCACATTATATATGTGGCTAAGAAAGTTAGTAAAAGAACGGGTATGCTCTACCCTCCCTATAACCGACGATCGGTGATGTCTCTGCCTACAAAACAGCTCCTGTATATGCAAGTACTCCGGCCAGCCATCACATACGCCAGTGAAATATGGGCCTACGTATCCCCACAATAACACATTACATCCATACCCTTTCACGTTCCTTCTATCAAAACCTCTCCCACAACTTCAACTCCCTCTTCCGTGGTCTAGGTGAGTACGGCATCGATTCTGGAGAGCGCTACAAGCGCCCGAGGCTGCTTCTAGGCACATAAAATAACACATCAGGTGGCTTCTATATAATTTCAACCTCATCTTCTGCCGCATATTATCCTTCCTTATAAAACACTCTACTGACAGTAGAGGGAGTAGCCCTGATCTGGCTTGAGATCGAAGGTCGGACATTTAGATCTTCAATGTTCAGTCGTGTTTGTTGTTATCTCCTATCTCGGCTTCACCCCTGTGCTTTCAGCTTACTGGATTTGTTCATGTATGGAATAATTACTAATCATCAATCTGCTTCTAACGTCAACAAATCAAATGGACGATAAATAAACGCCTTAAGAAAGGAATATTGACATTTTATAACCAATTCTGCAGCCTTTAATATGAAACACGTTGCCGTGTTTACGTATTAAAGAAACATAAAGGAAACTTTAGCGAACAGACATTCTTGATTTTGAACTTATTTGTAATTCTATATATAAAAGTGGCATGAACTTAACACTTTACCACTTTCTTTACTATTTGTGTTTCTCTTTTAAAATAAACTAGTTAAATGTCATGGTATCGCCACCTATACTCGAACTGAGGTGATATAGCTTTAATCCATCTTTGTAGATGGCAGTTGTCTTAAAAATCACATATACCAACTGACGCATTCATGAGATAAACAGAAAGAAGCTTTCGTATCAGAGGATGCTCCTTTCAGGTGCATTAATCACATATATGATACTAGAAACAGTCACCACACTTATTTTAAGGGCACACGTAGTCCTATTTCTCACTTGTTTTAAAGGAATAAGAGGTTCATTGTGAAGGAGCAAATTTACCTCTTCGTGTTCAAAGAAATCTCTAAGAGAACAGAAAAACTCTCTAGCTCGGCTGTGCAACGTAACACAGCTAATCTTTGTCTTGGGACATGAAACCTCGGTCTACTTTAATCCTACTGCCCTCTTGCTTACATAACGATGTATTCTAATAGTGTTTTTAGTGTTCTATTCCAGAAAGCTCACAAAGAATTTAGAAATCGGTATCAATTCTGGACATTCTGTATTTTCGGTTTAATAAATTTAAATATTTGTAATATATAAAAGTTATCTAAATAAAAATGTTCACATAGTTCCGTTATTCATTGCTTTCTACTTACTCTACTGCGTAGGTACCTATAGTACGAGGAGGAATACACAAAAAAGCAGTCTTAGAAAAGATATGCCTGAGATGCTCAATTAAAGTAGGAAAGGGGAGGTCGAAATCACCTCTTTCCACCCGCTGTGATAGAATCGCGCGTTTACCTGTGATTACTGATTTCCAGTGGCGGAACGGAAATCGTAAGCTGTCGCACTCATACTCCTTACTAACTAATGTTTGTTAGGATGATTTCTATGGCACAAGTTATGTTCTACAAAGTCTTCTATATGTGGTTTAAAAGACGAAGTGCACAGTCTCAAAAGATAAACAAGGTGATCGTCTCAGATCTTGCTGTGATACTCACTTTTAATATAGTTCATCTTTGAAAAGTTTGTTTTGCAGATTTATGTAGAGCCAAAGACTGTCATTAAATTAGACTCAAGCAAACGTAATCTCTGACAATCACTGCTGGGCAAAGATTTTTATAATTCCCATCCTTCCTTCTCAGAGCATTTTACTGTCGTGAAATTTTGCAGCTCCTGTGGGGTCTCACTACATGGAAACTTCAAAGGAGTGCAAAATAATTGGATATTTTGTCTCAAATTTGTTATATCTTCAAATTGCGAAGGGTATGTGTCATGTAGTTGCTTTAGACGTTCTGCATACTTTTCCAGAAGTATGACGTTTATTGTGAACACGGAACGCAAACAAGGGAAATGATATAAATCTGCAACAACCAGTTGTCCTTCCCACAGTCACAATTGTGTCATAAATAAACTAATTCATTATCAACTTCCTTCAGAAATACAATTAACCGCTCCTCGTCAGATCTGTCCACCGCTTCGTGCAGGGCTAGAGAAAAACATGTGAATGACCTTATTTTGTCCTTTAATTGCCTTTCCAAATCACAACACAATTCTTCTATGCATATGTTACTGTACCTCGAGAGAGACTGACTGATGCAAATAAATTAACCAAATCGGGACAAAATTCCTTCGCAGCAACTAGCAAGTTCTGCTTGATAAATCCGCCTTCAATAAATATTTTCATATTTGTTTACAATAAGTTCCACCAGTTTATAAGAAAGCTGTGCCACATTTTCAACATTGGGGTTATATTGAACAGGTGCTTTCATTTCTTCCAGTTTTTGTGATCTTGCTTCACCTAGAACAAAGATGCCTATGCTAAACGTTAGTAGCAACGCCTCTGACTGCTACCTCTGTCTCTCGCTGTCTCGGTCACTGCCAAGAGCCAAGAGCCAAGAGCAGGTGCAGGTCGCCCGGGTTACACGCCACGGTACCTATCCGCTGTGCGGATTTACCCGTGCGGTAAAATAGATGTAAGTTTTTGCGCAAGGTTGCGTGTCGTTATGTTAGACGGCGCAGTTGACCTCTACTGATGCTTCTGGTGCCGGGATATTCCCCTTGGGGGAACAGTGCCCGTTCCACCCTGCTTTTGTGGTCGCTAGCGAGCCGACAAGCCGTGGTGGAACCAGTAGCGAGAGGCCAGATGGAAATTTGGTTGATGATGTTGGTATTTCCAGGTCGTGCGCGCGTCCCAGGGCACGACTGCAGGTGTTAACCTGCCAGCCGCGGCGAGGGCGCGAGGTGACATGGCGGTGATTGTTAGGGGAGGGAGGAGAGGCAGACTCTACCACCCAAGGGCGTCCTTGGGTAGGCGAGAGCTCCTCCGTCTCCTGGGGAGAAGGTGGTCGTATTGACCAAGTGTGTTCACCAGCTGGTTAGGGTGGGGAGTGATCTTGGCATACAACGTGCGTGTTCGTTCGCGAACGACGTCTACGACGTATGGTATGCCAGACTGGGTGTGCAGGAAGTGAGATGGGAACCTGCGGTCGGTACCGTAGATCATCCTTAAGGCCCTGTTCTGCACGGCTTGCAGCCTGCGGAGGGTGGTATGAGCCACCGAACCCCAGACCTCGCATCCGTACAGGATCAGAGGCGGGACGATCGCACGGTATGTCCACAGTTTGAGGCGGATGGGCATTGTGGATCTGAAGATCGGATAGAGTTGCCTGAGTGCAGCGTGGCCGAGGCAGGCCTTTGCCCTGACGTGCGGAGTGAAAGTGAGGCCGCGGTCCAGTTGGATTCCCAGGTATTTGGCAGTTCGAACCCAGGGGATTCTTCTCCGCCTTAACCGCAGGTCACCTTCTGGACGCCAGCTACGAGTCTTAGCCAGCATAAGAGCCGAGCTCTTCTGCGGGCTAATGGCCATCCTCCACTTCTCACTCCACCTGCCAATGGCGTGGAGCTGACGCTGTAGAGAGGGGAGACAGTAGCGGACGTTCTTGTTCTGCGCCAGTATGAGGACGTCGTCGGCATACTGACACAAAACAGTGCGCGGTTCCGTGGGTAGGTCAGACATGTAGGCGGCGAAGAGTAGCGGGGACAGGACACTGCCTTCCGGGACTCCAGCCGCTATGGGTCTGACAGAGGATAGCTTTCCCTCGACCCGCACTCTGAAGGTGCGGTCCTTGAGGAAGCTGCTGAGTATTGACAGGTAGGGAGGGGAGAGTTGTGCTTCTTTGAGTTTGAACAACAACCCCTGGTGTCACGTGGTGGCGAAGGCCTTCTCCACGTCCAAGAGCACAGCGATGGTTTTGAGGCCGTCCTGGAATCCCAGAGCAGCCTTCTCCGCCAAGCGCAGTAACTGCAAGGTGGTGGAGTGGCCCCGACGGAAACCGAATTGGTGATCCGGGAGTAGGTGCCTTTCCTCGAAGAGAGGAGTTAGGCGGGTCTCGGTCACTGGTGTCTGGAAAACAGCATTTGTAGGGGAAGGAAGCTGTACATCTGAGCACCCCTGAGATATGCTGTGTGTGTCTGTGTGTGCGCATGCGCGCACGTGTGTGTAGCCAAGTTCAGCATCTTGACTTTTAAGAAGGCAAATAAACTGTCCATCCCGAAGTACCCTTCATAGGGAATATTTTCGAAAATTAGCAATTCTGATTACCATATATTTAACATACTTTAATAAGAAATCAAATGCACCTCCTTAGTTTTTGGATATAATCTGAGAAGAAATGTTTGATCCATTTTAAATAGACAAGCTCATGCAGTCATATACAAGTAATGAACTTGCTGAACAGCTCGCCAAATAAACAACGAAGATAATGATGCAAAAGTGATATACAAGAAGATACCGAAGAGTACAATAATAGAACACAAGAGAAAGACAGGTATAAAAAAGTGGCAACAGTAGTGGACAAACACAACAAAAGGAAAATAACAAAACGCTCTTCCCACGGGTAGAAAACAGAGTGAAGCTTAATATTCCAATAACACCAAACTTCATAACAATATTAAGTGGATAATGAAAACAGAGGGCGTATTACTACAGGTAACCAGCTTATGTTTGTAGGAACATTACTTTAAATATTAACATTAGTCGGTAACAAAAGCAAGTAGATACAATGATGGACGCAAATAATCTAAGAACTATCGATCAAAAATTTAACCCAGACACTTCTTTATACACTAAATTGTGTTATAGTGTAAATATTTTATATTCGGTATATTGGACATTAGGTAGTGAATATTTTTACATAGGTACTGAATACTAGGTTAAATCACAATATGCAAATAAAAGAAAAAACCTGCAAACAATGAAGAGGAAACAAATAGACAAATAGTGTGATAGCGGAGTACTAATACATAAACAAAGAAGTTATGAAAATCCATGTAATATTACTTACAATAATGGGGCATGGTCCAATACAGCTAATTTAAAAAAAAAACTCTTCATACTGAATGACTTTTGTATAATGGTGAATTGGAAGAGATAAGACAAACTGTTATTACACTAGAAATACAGAACTCGTTAAATCATATAAGTTATATCCAATTATTATTATTATTATTATTATTATTATTATTATTATTATTATTATTATTATTATTATTATTATTATTATTATTATTATTATTATTATTATTATTATTATTATTATTATTATTATTATTATTATTATTATTATTATTATTATTATTATTATTATTATTATTATTATTATTATTATTATTATTATTATTATTATTATTATTATTATTATTATTATTATTATTATTATTATTATTATTATTATTATTATTATTATTATTATTATTATTATTATTATTATTATTATTATTATTATTATTATTATTATTATTATTATTATTATTATTATTATTATTATTATTATTATTATTATTATTATTATTATTATTATTATTATTATTATTATTATTATTATTATTATTATTATTATTATTATTATTATTATTATTATTATTATTATTATTATTATTATTATTATTATTATTATTATTATTATTATTATTATTATTATTATTATTATTATTATTATTATTATTATTATTATTATTATTATTATTATTATTATTATTATTATTATTATTATTATTATTATTATTATTATTATTATTATTATTATTATTATTATTATTATTATTATTATTATTATTATTATTATTATTATTATTATTATTTTACTTTTCTTCCTGTTCATGCAAAGAAAAGGAATTTCAAAGCAACAGCTCTGTGACTATTATTTTTAATACAAAAGCCCTATAAACGCTGTTGATATTTCAATTTTTTTATTTTAAATTGATTAAGATATTAATTCTTTGGAAATTATTTATAACTTTAGTAGAAGGTGATTAAGATACAATTGAAGGTAAACGTGTGATTGAGTGGGTAATAAAAGAAGGAAAATTAATAATTTTAATGTGTTTAACGACGATAATACGAGGGCTGTTCAATACAGAATGATCACAATTTTTTTGGCAACGTACCTTTACTCATTTTCATAATTTTTACGGTCTTTCTCAAAATAGTCTCCCCTGAATGCGATGCACTTGTCCCAGCGTTTCTGGCAGTCTTCAAAGACATGCTGGAAACCATTTTTGAGATATCCTTCAAAATCGCCTCCGCAGCCCTCACCACTACTTCTGATGATGCATAATGCTTCCCACGAATGCGTTTCTTCAAGTTAGGGAGTATAAAAAGGTCACGTGAGGCTAAATCCGGACTATAGGGAGGGTGAGGAATGCACTTCACGTTGATTTTTGCAAGATATTCAGCAACAACATTGGTAGTATGTGGCCGCGCACTATCGTGGTGCAGCATCCAGCCTGCTTCACGGAAATGTGGCATTTTGCGCCTGATAAGGACTTGCAATGTTTTCAGGACATCCCTCCGGTATTGCCCAGTTACTGATGTGTGTGCAGGTACAACATGCTGATAAACCATTCCATGAATATCAAAGAATGAGATGACCATAACTTTTCCAGCAAAAGCAACCACTTTTGGTTTTGGGGGGTTGGTGATGAAGGAGATTTCCACACTGAGCTTTGCTGTTTGCTCTCAGGATCAAAGTGATGTAGTCAAGTTTCATCAGCAGTGATTACGTTTGAAAGAAACTCCGGATCTTCCTCTAACATCAACTTTAACTGCATGTTACCTCCATTGCAGCGGTAGGCGGTACTGAACATGTCTGAATTTGCCTGGTTCTCACAGGCAGGAACCAGGAATACCAACAATGAAACTACTATGGCGCGTTTGTTTATTGTTAAGCTAAGAGAGTTAAGATTGAATTTTAGTGCGAAAAATTGTGACCGTAAAAAGATTATGATCATTCTTTACTGAACAGCCCTCGTGGTAGTCTAAAATTATCAAGAAATGTTGTTTGAGTGTTAAATTGTTTAAATGTGATTTAATAAAAATATTGTGAAAATTACCTAATATATTAATGAAAAGTGGATCGCTGAAGATGACGTGAACCAATGAGAAATTATTGAACCGATATAGCAGCTAACAATTCAATAATTGAAACGGTCAGAAGCAGAAGTTGCTAAGTCACTATTTCAAAATTGTGCAGGAGAGCTGCTCAGAGTTTACAAAATTAATTTTAAATACCAAAATAGTAATACATATTAAATAAATTTATTTTGTGGGTCCGTTTGGAGGTACACAGTACTGTGTTGAAGTGTTTCTCACAGTTTGATATATGTAGTATGTGTAACAGGGTATTTTTAACTTAGAATGTATGAAAAGTTAAGTCACTTGACTTAACAGCTTCTGATTCTTAATGTTAGAGATTTTACATTATACAATATTATAATATGTAGTCATGTGTAAACTGTTACTTTATTTTCACCGATGCATCTCTACTATGAACTAATCCAGTATGCACTTCATGGATTGACATACAACATTGTCATCAAAACATCACTCCATCTCTACTACATTATGTTCTACATCACTTCCATATGTCATTGTGTCATAAATGTGGTACCTTCTGGCAGAGTGACATGTTCCAGTAGTGAACGAACATCGTAATATTTTGCCTTCCTAATATTCCCAGATCTATCTGGTGTGTTTTTCGCACTATCACATGCCTTGTGTAAGGCTTGCAACCTCACTACTCCCCACAAGAGACTGAGGACGATAAAGTGAGGAAGACTTTGTGTGACGAACTTCTGCTACACATCCTCTTTGGGAATACACACCCCGGATTTAAGTGAATTTAGGAATACTTCTTACAAGGACATGGTCGAGGACATCTTTGAAGTCAAAATCTTCAACAACTTGAGTGTCATCATGTTCCTCGTTATCGCTCAGTGAACGTTCGACATGGACAACTTCAATGGGCTTCTTGTGTAGTGAATCTTTGATCAGTTTCACACATGTGGAAGGGTCTAAGATTTTATCCATTGATCGTTTCTTCTTCTCAATATTGCCAAAAATTCTGTCAATAGGCATCAAAGAGTACCCTGGTATTGGGAAGTACAGATAAACTTTCTGAAAGTACACCCGCGGAATGTCTAAAAATGCCAAATATCTAAATGTCTAATCTAAAATGTATCAACAGCTGATGTCGAAGAGCTTGGGTGGCAAAGTGTAGTTGCACCACCAAATGGCTAATGCGGCAACAACTTGACTTACCTACATATTGTTCAGTAACGACTTTCCCGTGGACGCCAGGTGCATTAGTTGCAATGTATGCTGCCGACACTGCAATATACAACCATCATAAAAATCCTCGTTATGGACTTTTAGAGATGCAGTGGTAAATTGACCGCTTCCTTTCATGGCTTCATGACTGGAAAATCAAAATTAATGCGAACAAATGCCAGCTTATACATTTTACAAAGCGGCGCCCTTTGGCAATGGACCTAACGGTCGATGGTCAAGTATTGCACTGTCGTCAGCAGGTCAAGTACCTCGACGTGACGTTGACACGTACGATGCATTGGACCACCCACCTAAGAGATAGCGCCAATAAAGGGCGGCAGCGATTAAAGTTGTGCACCCCCATATTTAGGAGCAAACAGCTAAAGCTGCGCTCGAAGATCATCCTATATAGATATTTTATTTTATCCGTGGTCCTGTACGCCTGCGTGGTCTGGGCCAACACCTCCAAAACCACCCTAAAATACCTCCAAACTTTACAAAACCTCTCCTTACATAAAATCCTATCTGTCCCTATCCGCACGGCTACTGTCAGCCTTCATCAAGAAACCCATATCCCCTACATCTCCGAGGCCGTAATAAAACGAGCCTCTTCCATCTGGGCGCGCATACGGCAACATAGCAATCAAAAAATTAACAACATTGGGAAAGGTGAACTAAAACACCGTAAGCATGCATGCATAAAAATATTGTAATGCCACCGTTACACCACAATGTGTGCCCAAGTCCTTCCGGCTAAGACCTTTCCCCATATGCAGCGGCCGCCGCCAAAGCAGCCCAGGAGACAGCAGCATGCTGCCGCACGGAGCAGTGTAAATAGTAAAGTGTGTGTGTGTGTGTGTGTGTGTGTGTGTGTGTGTGTGTGTGTGTGTGTGTGTGTGTGTGTGTGTGTGTGTGTTGTGTAAATAAAAGTGCAAAATAAGTGCTTGTAAATACTGTACGTAACAAAGAAAGGACACTGTAAGACACTAACATAATAAAACTGTTCTCGGTGGGCTAAGAAAGGTCACCGTATGGGTTTTATATATAACCACGTAGACAATAAGCATTTAATTCCCAAAATATAACCTCAATGAAAATTTTAGCTTGTAAGCCGGGCCCCTTTGTACCGGCACCAGGCCATGAAACTGAAAATAAAACCTGAACCTGAAACCTTGACTTACCAACATCTAACTCGACAACTGACAACTTTTATTTCTGAAATTGTCGCCCATTCAGCAAGCCAGGATAATATGTTCGACCTAACATCTTCTGATCCGCAAATCGTGTAGCACTATTACTGAACTGGTATTCAGGGCGCTTGTCGTGTGTTTAACAGGATTTCTCAAAAATATTGACTTCTGAATCTGAGTGCTTCAATTTTGGATTAGCTAGATGTAGCGTCATTCTGTGTAGGAACGTTGTGGAGTGAGGAAGCAAAACATTCTAAGTTGGGCCGTTGCAGAAGATAGATTCAAAGTGAATTTGATTGTGAATTTCCATGTGCATAAAAAGGACATGTCAAAAGTGATTTATTCGTTTATATCACGTCATGTTTTGACCACTTTCAAACATAGTTAAACATTAAACAATTTAAGAAGTTGAACAGTTCTTTCATTTCATTTGGTAAATAGTTCCATCAAATTTCCGTACAAGACTACGCCCAAGGTAAGGGGCTTTTTCATGCTTCGACTGCAGCAGCTTTGAATAACTTCTAGAGAAATTGCTCAAGCTGAGACACTGGATCTGAGCAAAGGCTCAGATTGAGATGACTTCGCGACCCGGAACATCAGCTCCATCTCCAAGGACAGGACGCAGCAACATCTACTGGGGGACAGCAGTATTCCAACACCGAGATCCTGTCCCAGCTCTTAAAAGACGAGTGTGCTTAAGCGTACTGTATTCCTCTATTTCCATTGTACCCATAAGGAAATATGTATCAGACCCATTCTGTAATTGTTTATCTGGATTAACAAGAAGTTTATATAAAAATGAATATCTGTAAGAATATTTTGCATAAGGCTGAGCAGAGAAATTCATGTGATTACAGCAGTTTTTTTAAAACTCAAATTGTTTCAAGTTATAAAAACGATAAGAAAGAATAAACACATGAGATATACACACAAAGCAATGTTCTTTCAGAAAAAAAAAATGTTTCAATCAAAATTGCAATTAACCCACGCTGTCCCACTAAATATCTAAATACGCGTAGTTTCATTATTTTTTCCGTCTTCCTTAATTTTAAACCAGAATTACTTATTGGTGTAATTTAAACTGGAAGGATTATAAATGAAGGCCCCGTAGTGTTTTAAAAGGATGAACATAATTGAAGAATTCATGACATTCACAATGCCATGACGAAGTAGAGCACCTCTGTAATTTCGAACGTTTGGTGCGGTCCCATCTGCAGTCACGTGACAAATGATATGGCGAGATGCTCTGGGAAGATTAATTATTGTTCGCCACATTTCACATTTGCTTCCTCCCGTCTTCCATGAATAGGAATACCCTTGCAGACGTGTACCGTGACCTAGGTTCTCCCTCCCTTCCAACTTTATCTGCTGTTAAGAAACTCCTGAGGAAAACTTACTTTGTTTCTGAAAGAACTAAGTCTTTATGGAATATTACATTAAAATATGTTGAACTTTTATATAATCTGTCAGTTATTTTACATATGTTGTTAATTTGATCGAAGCACACATAAAATAAATTATCGTTGTCAACTGTAGCAATGCAGTATTAGAATATATGATCAGCTGAACACCTAACAGCTAGATTAGTATAAAAAGGACGCCTTATACAATAGTCGTTATATCGCTTCGTTAAATATTAATTAGTTCTATTGGTTGCTTATTTAATTCATCAATTCTATTTACAGGAATGTAAACGCGGGCATGCGGCCCGCATGTCTCGTTGTGATCACTCCTGTTACAATAACTTTGAGGCTGAATATAAAGTTCAACTAACTTGCAATAATTCTTTTCTCTGTGCTTCATAGAAAAGCTCTTTCACACAACTTTTGTGAGAACTTGCAACAAACTAACAATAGGATGTGGAATTTGACAGCAAAATACGAAGCATAATATATGTTTGAAACTTTTATTTATTCCTTCAACTGTTCGGATAGGAAAACATGTGACATACAGTATGCGCAATTTATCTTGAGCGTTCGTCTCCCAAGTCCTCACTCGGTAGGTTTCGGCTAACTCCGTAAACACAGATGACAACTTAGAAACATGAAATGCACTAAACTAGTACACTAAACTAGTACACTCTGACATCTAGTGACTAATATGCTAAGCTTTTACGCGCGCTCTTTGTTTTCTGTGTGCATTCGTTTTGTGCAAGTTTGAGGTTAATTACTACAGCTTAACCAGTTTGTAATTATGGCTGAAGGCACACCAAACTCATCAACATATGTACCTTCCGAGCAACGAACTCCGACTCGGAAACATGCACGTACAGTCGCGCATAGTGATGGTCGCAAAATAATAGCGAAAGTTGCAGAAAGTTGCGATATAGAAAAGGATAACAACCGGTTAATGTTCCCATTCAGCAAATCAATAGAACGAGCTGCTGCTTACATAAGAAAAAGCGTCAGCCCTGCCAGGCGTATTAAATCGTTTTGTACATCTCATCCCAATGAATCTCCAAAAACACCAGGAAAAAGCAGGTGAGGCTTGATCTGTGTACGGTAATGACTAATAGTGATGTTTTCTTTCTTTCTTCTTTTCCCTTCAATCCTTTCCATTTTGGCTTCCTCCTTTTCCTTATATCTTACTCTTTTATCTTTCTTTTTCTGATGCCCTGAGCCCTTTGTATATTTCTACATAGCTTTCTATTTTCCTCCATTACCAAAGCTACACCGGTATTTATTAGAGACCAACATACCTACGAGCAAGACTTGCTTGTGGATGTTATGGTTCTCGAAAGTGGACACACACACGTATACCTCCGTATAACTGTGATCTGAATGAAATTGAACTGGCGTGGGCAAAAATAAAGAACGTTTCCAGCGGACACAACGTTACTGGTGATATGTCGGCTCCAAATCTGCAGAAACTTGCTATAGAAGCATTCTCTTCTATAACTGCGACAGATTGGGAAGGATACTGCAAGAACTGGAAATGAAATATTGGAGAAATAATGGTGTAATTGAAGATGCGATTGAAATTATCAACAGATCAGAGCATACTAGCGATGAAACTGATGCAATGGACTCAGAAATCGAAGAATCACAAAGCGAATGAGTGAGTATTTATGGCTGTCATATTTGTTTACTGTCTTAATGTGTTTCATAAATAGTAAGTATATAAATATACAGCTAATAGGATCGAGTTCAATTTAATGTTTGTCCACAGATCTCATACTTGCGGCGCATATCTTCACTTACCTTACACACTATTTTGTTGAACTGTGTTTTTCAAAGTTGACTACACTAGCATCTTCCCCTCTGCCGTCACCACCCCGTAAATCCAGCGCTCTTCTTATCTTGCGCGTACTGTACTTATGTATGTGATGATTCTATCCGACTTCTTACAAGGAAACACCTCCAAACATTGCAGCTGTTCTACAAATGCAAACTCATGTTTTGTCATTCACTAATAAAATCCTTGTTTCACGTAAGCTTGTCCCTTATCTCTTAACGGTCACGTGACCTTATCACATCTCATTGGCTGCTGTTGTGGTACAGACTGTTGTTCAGTAAAAATTAGTTCATTATTTAACATGGTGATATATCATTATATGTTAGAAGAGAATTGTCAAATTTATATTTTCGTAACTGTTTCAATGAAATATATTACGCAACAGAGTTGATTTATCTGAAATGCATGTTAATTCTTAAACGAGGTAAAGAGAAGGTTCCTTTGCTCTCGAGCACATTGCACGATAGCACGTGATTTAGCGGTAGTGATGACATATTTGTTTATATTACTTATATCACTGACCTTGTTTTGAACTGGTTTAGTCATATATCGCCATTCGACGGTGTGCTATGCCGAATGCGAGAGCTAGATTATTTTATTGATCGTTTATTGCGCATGTACTTATTATATGTATAATGGAGTCTACCGCCAGTTTTTCGCTGAAGCATTGCAAGGGAAAACCTTTAGAAAGCTGCAAAAAAAGAATTGTGTTGCATGTATTTAATGCATTCGCAGAGAAGAATCCGTCTTTGTCAGTGAGAGAAGTCGAAGAGCTGTGACTCTGAACTTACAGGTGTGAGAGTTAGATGCGTAGGAACATCGCGACATGAAACTGAGACAATAGGAAAACTTACCACTCCAGGGGCGATATTGTTGTGTGGCGAAGACGTTATTTAAGGACAATCAGATTGTCCAAATCGCAAGACGAGACTTGGGTGAATGAAGGACACACGACAAGTATGGCGTGACACGACTTTTAAGACTGAAAGACAAGCATTTTTGCAAGGTATGTGTGCTGGTTTTAAAAAATCCCAGTGGAAAAGGCCGAAGGCCTTTCCATATAAACCTATTTCAGTTTCATTGCTCATTCATTCAGTTTTAACTTGCTCAGTTTCATTATAAACTTCATTATTTTTGCAATCCTTCATATTCTTATTTCTATATTCCTGGCAATTATTATGACGTTTACTGCAGGTTTCAATGTGACGGAAAGGCACCGCCTATGGCCTATGGCGCGAAAGCATTAGCCAATTAGGATGAGGGGGAAGTTAGTTGCACGCGGAGTGATACATGTCAGTGGGGCAAGGTTATATGAAACAGAGATTAGATCACAATCAGCAATGCAACAAATGACTTTAGCAATAGTGCTATATCATTTAACCCTTCCCAGCCCAACAGGTCCAAATGGACCCACAAACTTTAACATTTAGACAATATTCACGCATTCCCAGTGGTTCCATACACACACGACTGGACATTGATGATCTGAATGTCAGACGTTCCGTCTCAAGCCAGATCAGGGCTACTCCCTCTACTGTCAGTGGAGTGTTTTGTAAGGAAGGATAATATAAGGCAGAAAATGAGGTTGAAGTTATATATAAGCCATCTGATGTGTTATTTTATGTGCCTAGAAGCAGCCTCGGGCGTTTGTAGCACTCTCCAGGATCGATATCGTACTCACCTAGACCGCGGATGAGGAAGTTGAAGTTGTGGGAGAGGTTTTTATAGAAGGAACGTGGAAGGGTATGGATGTAGTCTGTTATTGTGGGGATACGTAGGTCACGTCGGATAACTAGGTTAGGGATGTACCAATGGGAGTCTGTGGCAATGCGGAGGAATCGAGATTGTAGAATTTCAAGGCGGTGTAGGTGAGACTTGGCTGCTATTCCCCATATTTCACTGGCGTATGTGATGGCTGGTCGGAGTACTTGCATCCTGCGGCTTGATCAGTGCGATAGGAACACGTCCTATCACATTGTTATTGGACAGGATTTTATTGCGATAGAACTGATTGTTCATAAAAGTAAGATATATTATATTATATTTAAGTCATGTCTTAATATAGCAAAAATTTCCAGAAAGAACCTAACATTTGTAAGAATTATATTTAATAATTTAAATACCTAATTAACATTTGCTAACTTCGTTGAAATAATTACTCCCGTGATAAATAGGAAATGAGTCTTTGGATGATAGTAACCCAATATAATTACACTTAAGAAAGTGTAATGCCTGGCATTTAAGAACTGTACACACGTCATAACCGTTCCTGTCACGAATATATACAACGGTCAATCTTGTTTGAGGTTTATTTAAACCCTCACGCCGCCCTCGCCTTTGCTCTTCCCATTTATTTTCACATGTACAGTATCGCTTCAAAACCAGTTCTTTTTGCGTTGAACGATAATCGCTCTGATTCAGCCTCGTTTCCTTTGTATAATAAGGTTCTTGTACTCTAAAATAGGATGACCAGAGATACAATAAACTAAGGTGTTACTAGAGGCCTTTGAGGTATTTTGTTCCGATGAATGCAAATTTTGCCTTAAATAGCTGTAAAAAAACTCCAACATAGAACACAGATCCAATTTTGTGCTTACAAAAATAAGCAGCACGCAATAAGCCTAATGGTCATGTGCGCCATTCCCACCAATTCTTCAGCTAGTGCGACCACTTTTAAGGCTATTTTTCGATGCATAGACAGTGATCGGAATTAAACGACGTAGTTGGTTATGGTCAAATTGACCAAGGACACCGCACCAATCAACTTTTGATTGCGATCAAGTTGTATAAATTATTGTTTCAATTTTCTTGAAGGCTTAGAGGACGAGATAGCATGCCTAGATTACTTAAATCGGGATCAACGTCAAAAGCAGGTCACTGTGGAAAAAGTGACCTTCTTGATGTCTATGGTGACAGGAATTTTGCAGAACGTTTCTAGTTTTCAAAGCTCACCGCCATCTGCCTACACATTCCTGGGATGCCACATTTTATATGAGGTGATAAATGGGTTTTCTGCACCAGTAAGGTATCACCTTCTCCACGGACAAAAAGTTGGAAACTTCCGCCAATTGTCTACGGAGACCATTGGCATTCCAGAAGCAGATCTTGAGTCCTAGGAATGTTGTGTATCGCTGGTGTCTAGTAGCCATTGGAAATGCAGAAGGTGAAGACTGGATAATTACCATTTCTGGTGACGTTTGTGGAGATCTTGTGACCAGAGCCTCCATCAGAGCAGCTGCAAATTTAATCTGCAAGTGCGCAGGAATGCGATTCATTACCTGCTGAAGGCTGCAATGTTCGCAATCCTCTGTCAATTCGAATGATCGTTGGTAGATGACATTGAGGTGGAGTGGCAGGTTTAGAGGATGCCGACCTTCTGGGTGGGAGCTGTTCAGCCTGGCCTGTTTGAGGCGATGTTGAATAGTATTTGATAATTGTGGTTGGGGAGAATTGGGAGGTGTAGAAACAGGAGATGAGGTTGGTGGAGGTGTTATACGGTGAGTAGAAGAGAGCTGGCGTTCTTGTGGTTGGGTAGGGGTGAAACAGAAGCGTTCCTGACGACTGCTGCGTAGGATGAGAATTGCACTGGGGATCTGGCTGGGAGACCTGGGAAACGAGCACCGTAAAGAGCCTGCTTAGGTAGCCGATGGGGGTTGGGTACACGGGGAGGAGCATGAACTGGAATCCTTCAGGCTACCTTCTTGGTGCTTTCCAGTTCATGTCGTGCTTCCTGCCAAACAGGGCATTTGGTGTACCGACATGAGTGTTCAGCTCCGCAGTAAACACAGCTGAGTTTAATAATGGCAAGCTTGCTACAAGCATTGCGAATATGGCCTGTTTGCCCACAGTGAGAACAAACAGATGGTAGTCTGCAGGCTTCCGCCCCATGGAAAAACTACTGGCAGTTTAAACACTGCTGAGGTCGGAAAGGCGGTTTGTATGCCTCGACGATGACGGCAGCAGAGAATATCCTGTTCACCTTGTAGATTTATTTGGCCTCACTGGATTTCTCTAAAGCTACTCTGAAGTGTGGAAGAGGGTCTGAAGTGGGTTCGCGGATAGTTCGGAGCCGATTGACACTGATTATGGGAAGTCGTCGACCAAGAATTTCGTCCTTGACCTCATCCTCAGTGATATATTGAGGGAGATCTTTGATGGTTATCTGAAGCCGCTTTTCTTCAGGCAGGAGAGTAGCGATAAACGGACGGGATTTGATTATCCTCTAACCAGCGATGGACTGCACGATGCGCTGTGGGATCTTCAGGTAAGATGGCAACTGTGTTGCGCATGTTATGGAGGGTAATAGTTCTGTCATACCCAGCGAAGGTGTGCAATTTTCTGCCGTCTTCTGGCTAACGAAGGACGATGGGAGGGGGTTTTGCCACCCTGGGGATAGGGGTGTCTGATGGAGCACAGTCAGATTTTGTCACTGAAGGGGGCAAGGTGATTGTACCATTGCGGGGACGTTTAACTGGCGCGGTGCTAGGAGGGGCTACTGCGACTGAGGGGAAGGCTGCAGTTGCAAGGGGAGAGAGTTTATTTGACGTAGGTGTATGCTCAGTGATGTCGTTGCATTGAGGTGGTTGATGCTTCCTCTTTGTGGGGACCTGTTGCCATTCAGATGTTGTTGAATATTTGTGCTTGGTGAGGTACGTAGTGATGACCTCCATACGAGCACGGTGCAGAACCATTTTGTGAAACTCTTCTGATGCAACTTGGGAGTTGTTGCCCTCGGAGCCCGCTGCAAGGAGTTGAGGGATATGTTGCTCAGCAAACTGCACATTCTGCTACCGGGCTACCATCTCCAAGTGAAGAATGGTTATATGATCAGGATGCAGGGGACACTTTGGATCAACTATAAGTGCCCGATCCATGAAACAGCTGCTGTTACCACCGTTAATGTAGTAGGACAGAGCTGCCGTGCGAACATCTTCGTCTGAAGGGGAGGTTGTTGTGAAGTCCATGTTACAGGAGGACATGATGTACCAGAAAGAGAGCACAAAACTGGCAGTAAATACCGTCCAACAACTTGGCCCAATAAAATATCCTACTGTAGGTGTGTATGTGTGCACGCTGGCCCTCCCTGCGCAAGGGCACACCAATTACACTTCCCGCGATATATTAACTAACTAGGGAATCTTAAAGTTTCACTTAGATTCACTAAAAACACGACACTTAGCCAACAATGGTCATTTGCACAAATAACACAAATTTGCGTGAGTAACTCAGGCAAATGCACAAATACGATGCAATTTCGTTCACCACGCACTATTACACTAGAACTATACAAAACTGGCAATGCGATGAGATGCACATTCATAATTCTGCAACAACTTTTACAAACAAATCTATTGATAAGTTGTTTACTCGTTGCTATCCCCAAGGACCAGTGGTTCTTGAAATTCTACAATCCCGACTCCCCCGCATTGCCAGACTCCCCGTGGTACATACCCAATGTAGTTATCCGACGAGACCTGCGTATCCCCACAATAACAGACTACATTCATACCCTTTCACGTTCCTTCTATTACAACCTCTCTCACAACTTCAACTCCCTCATCCGCGGTCTAGGTGAGTACGTCATCGATCCTGGAGAGCGCTACAAACGCCCGAGACTGCTTCTAGGCACATAAAATAACACATCAGATGGTTTATATTCAACTCCAATCTCATCTCCTACCGCATATTATCCTTCCTTACAAAACACTCCACTGCCAGTAGCGGGCCTAGCCCTGATCTGGCTAGAGACCGAAGGTCTGACATTCAGATCTTCAATGTCCAGTGGCCACGCCGTGGCTCAGTGGTTAGACCACTTGGCTGTCACCAAGGCGGCCCGGATTCGATCCCAGGAGACCGCAAAGTGAGATTTGTGGTGGACAACACGGCGCTGGGGCGGGTTTTCTCCGGGATTTCCGGTTTCCCCCGCCATCTCATTCCACCGGTGCTCCATCTTCATCTTATGTATCATCAGTGTCATCGCCTGCGGTACCGTATGTAGTAAAAGCGGGCGTTAAACACTACACATTTCATTTTGCATTTCAATGTCCAGTCGTGTGTGCTGCAAGAACCAGTAGTTCCATATGCCACCACTGCGTTTCTGGGTGTTTTCTTGGAGACAGATGGCAGCATCAACCAGAGCATACGAGTATAAGGCTTCGTGTAGCTTCATATCCACTTGGAAGTGTAATGCATAGTGCATAGCTGTCAACTGTTTTGCTCTTGAGATTTGCAATAATTTTGAGGTAAGTATCCAATATTTACATTTTAATAAATATACTGTTATAGTAGGTGTACCAGGGATAATAAATAACAATCTTGCAATAATAACATAATATGCGTTATTGTGCTATGATCTAAAAACGTGGTGGGTCCATATGGCCCCAGTAGAAGGAAGTGATGGTAGTTTCTAAGTTTACCAAATGAGGTTATGTGCAAACATATACATGCCAATTACTTAGTTTCTCTGCTTTCGATGTCTAAATGATCAGAACAGATGCTTAAGTACCTGCTAAATGGGGAGATGTCTGATGACGAGTAATTTTTGGAATTTTCAGATGAAGAAATTGAAAATAACATTGAACGAGAACAGGACATGTAAGATAATGAACATTTGACTGCTTATTGTACTGTACAGAATAAATCTGAGGGCAAAAATGTATTATCTCCGAATTATCTTTTAGCTTACTGACATGTGTTGTCATTGCTTGGTTCCTTTATAACGACATTGCCAACAGCAGAGAGAAAATGTAATGCCTTTGCTCCTTTTTCGACTGGAAGTAGCCAATGTACTGCTTCAGAGTGGGAAGGTTGTGAAGAGAAAACGTGGTCGAACATCCACTGAGTCAGAAAAGGTTGTACATCCTCCAAAGAATGTACTGTTTATCCAGTTAGTTATGTTAGATTTGATCAAAATGGTCACTGGCCACTGCATAACAAAAAACAAGCAAAGGTCAAGATATGTGTGAATGCCAGGTACCGAATTAGGTGATCAAAATGTGAAGTGGCATAATGCCTCCATGAAAAAAAGTGTTTTTTATTGTACTATAATAAATAACTGCCATTATGTACTGTTGGATGCAAGTGATTTGCTCTATATTGTAACAGCGAATAAAAGACTTCATTATGCGTATATGCATTATAACATTGTGACACCAGATTTACTATCAGATACTATGGCAAAAGAATCTAAAAACAATACTCATCTGTTTCTAAAACTAGTGTAAGCTCCTTTCATTACCTCACTGCTCTTTTTCGTGTTAATGTGAATTACATATGTATGCACATGTCACATGCTATTTATATGTCATCAGTCCAGAGAATTCTTACATCTTTTATTCCCACTGGCTCCATATGGACCCACTTAAAAAAAAAGTCCTAATCCAGTACTAAAATATGTCAAATTCAAAGCATTTTGTAGTGTTAGGCAACATTTATAAACCTAAAATATCGTAACTTAGTTTTTATCTAGAATACTTATAATTTGGAATGGAAAGGGTTAACACTTTTACTAACATTCTACTCTGTACTCGAACTTGAAACACTTACACTGGACACTAAGACACAAGAGAACTATTGCTACCCACCTGAACATTTTATAGTATAGTGCCTGCTGTATATAAGCCATGTGCACCAAAAATCTGCTGCGGAGTAGAATCGCAACGCCCAAAACTGAAGCCTGGAAAGTGCCGCATTCGACCACTTGTAAGTAGCTGCTGGACATCCCTCGTCACTCTATGACAAGTGTAGGGGAAAGCGTTTCTTATGTATGCTATGTGTAGTTCTCTGGCCGTCAGGGTAAAACAATTCCTCCCATACAACGATGTGTCATTACGCCTATATGTTCCTACGTATTCTGGACTCATTTTAGGGTACTTCTAGCACAGAGGCCCCACTAGAGCAGAGATGACACTATCAAACTCTCAAGCCCTACAGGAGTGAGCATGTGATAGTTCCCTTGACACCTTGTTTAGTTATTATTATTATTATTATTATTATTATTATTATTATTATTATTATTATTATTATTATTATTATTATTATTATTATTATTATTATTATTATTATTATTATTATTATTATTATTATTATTATTATTATTATTATTATTATTATTATTATTATTATTATTATTATTATTATTATTATTATTATTATTATTATTATTATTATTATTATTATTATTATTATTATTATTATTATTATTATTATTATTATTATTATTATTATTATTATTATTATTATTATTATTATTATTATTATTATTATTATTATTATTATTATTATTATTATTATTATTATTATTATTATTATTATTATTATTATTATTATTATTATTATTATTATTATTATTATTATTATTATTATTATTATTATTATTATTATTATTATTATTATTATTATTATTATTATTATTATTATTATTATTATTATTATTATTATTATTATTATTATTATTATTATTATTATTATTATTATTATTATTATTATTATTATTATTATTATTATTATTATTATTATTATTATTATTATTATTATTATTATTATTATTATTATTATTATTATTATTATTATTATTATTATTATTATTATTATTATTATTATTATTATTATTATTATTATTATTATTATTATTATTATTATTATTATTATTATTATTATTATTATTATTATTATTAATTACCTCTACGTAGCAGAAATGTAGAAACGAAACACCTCCCATTTCAGAAAAAACATAGTATTGCAAATACAAACAAATAACGATGAAATATCCCGAAATGGTTTGCATAAAAATTTTTGACATAAATTACATGCATTTTAACATTTTTGTGCAGTAAAATTTTGTCTATCTCTTACGGTTTGCCATTCTCTTTCCATGGCCGAAAGCTATATAATTGAGTAACTACTCCCCATTTGGAAAATGTCTAAGTATTTCAAAATGCAAACAAATATGAAGGAATATGTCGTGAATGGATCACTCGAAAGAAGTGATCCATTCATTTCTAAACCATTCCACTCGGTAGGTGTTCGACTGACCCCCCCCCCCCCACTCCCCCACTCTTTGGATTCAAATGACCACAATACTCACTCACCGCATTTAGAGTGAACTATTTGCATCCAATTTTTCGATGAACTTGTACGTGGTGCAGAAAATAAAAATACTTTTTTTTTCACTTGTAGCACACCTTAAAAACCTAGGTGTAGATTGCGGAAGCTATATAAAAATAAATGATAGATAAGTCCTGTGAACGTGGTACGACTGATTTTTATTAAAAATCTTCGTAAATTGTATCCACCAATGTCCAGTTTTCCATTTATCTCAATGTTTGGTTTTGATTTATGATAATAATGGGCTTTGGCTTTCTTTTAAATTTCCACATTTTGTTTAAGAGATCTTGATACATATCTACATTTCTGGTGCAATGTAGGTAACAAATGGAAACCACAGGCTATCGCAGTGAAAAGTAAATTACAACAGTGATCTCGACGTGATTCGAACACGCAGCCTTCTGATCTGGAGTCAGACGCGCTACCATTGCTCCACGGAGTCATCTGTCACATGCGGGAAATGTTTATAACTATAAAGTACTCGCCATAGGCTTTCAATGACCCAGATCTGGTTGATACATACTGTGAAGTCCTCTTGAATGGAAAGAAAGTTAAGTTCAATACACCGGCCAAATTGACCGAAAGGGATTTCCGCGCTTTAAAATAAAAAAATAAAAATAAAAAAAACTTGGCGAATTTCGGATGAATATTTTACTTTTCACGAATTTCTGTACCCTTTATTTCCCTTCACTTTCATTCCACCGCCCCAGTTTTTTAAAGTTTAAATAGAATGGCAGCCGGAAATCAGTTACCAGAAATACCGGTCACCAGTATCACTATGAATTTTTAATATTTATTCTGAGTTTTATGGAAAACATGGAAGCCCAATTTTATTTCCTTTCGGTTTTGTTATTAATATATTTTATTTTGCTTATTTTTATGTTTAATATATCGCAAGAATGATTGTGTAAATATACGCACATTCCGTCTTAGGAAACTTGTAACATCAGGGTGCAGAGGGTAAATAAGCCCTCTGTATTCCATGCTGAGTTATAGGATGCCAGTTTGTTTAAAGTTACACCTGTTCCGAGCCCTTGTAGTTCCCCATATATTATATGCCAGTGAAATCTGGGGTATGTCGGATTGAATATTTTACTTTTAGCAGCTTTCTGGTTCCTCCATTTCATTTCACTTTGATTCCGATCTCCCCCTCACTCGCCCCCCTAAAATGGTAGCTAGAAATCAGTTACCAGAAATACTGATTATTGGTATCACCAATACTATTTGAAAGTTTGAGTTTTATGGAAGATACGGGAGCGAGTTTTATTTCTTTCCCATTTTGTTATTAATATATTTTATTTTGTTTATTTTTACTTTTAATATACCTCAAGAATGATTTTTGTGAATATAAGCAAATTCTGGTTTAGGGAACTTTTAGGCTCCGAATGAAGATTTTAATTTGTGTTTATTTTGTTCTTCTGCGGAGGATCTGCGTCGAAGGCGGCTGCACAGCGAACCTTAACGCCGAGATGAAGAATCTCCAACTCAAGCTATGTGAACCCTCAGGTTGGATCGTGCCCCTAGACCAAGTTCCAAAACGCCCGTAGGGGGCTCCCATCACATCAATTCCTTCCTAGGGTTTGATATACAGTAGTCTGTCAGTTTCGATATGAGATACCCTTCGCTTCCAAACCAGTCGCTTTAGCCTCCTATACTCCTTTCGATTGAAGTTTATTTATGTATCTATTTAGAGTTTTATTTAACTAAAATGCGCTCATAGAGTCCGACATAAAGCGGCACTCACTAACACAAGTTTGCACTTGATGAAAAAAGTGTAATTTTATAAATTAAAATAGATAAAACTGAAGCAAAAAAGTAAACGTGTATCACGTTCTTCTTTGCTTGTTAAGTGGCTTCATCGGTTTTGGTTACATTTCTTTGAAAACTTTAACAAGTTTATGAGTTTGTAATAGCGTTTCACTTTTCTCTTCTTTGAACTGACTTGTGGTATCTCGCATCACAGAAACGTTTGCTGCCATCCATTTTTTTTATCGGAAAGACCTAAAACATGACGAGAAATATATCTAATCATTCTTCAACAAACAATGAAGAAAACCAACACTCATAAATGTAATCAGCATCAACATGGGCGTTAAGTAAACACATGTCTCTTAAATCAGACAAGCAGCTGTTAACTAATTCAAATAACGATTTGGAATTCCCCAGCTTCGAAGATTCCTTCCACACCAAACATTTCATCCCCAACATATTTCACAGACTGTCCGTAATTGTCTACCCCAACTTCATAATCACACAGTTCCTTACATATCATGGCCGCTTCCATTCCTACCTCCACAAAATGAATAGTACGTAAATAAGTAAGTAAATGAGTCATTTACTTTGTCAGCTGACGTACAAGTACAGATGGACAACGACAAATATACAAAAATATGAACAATTATAACATTCTTGAAGAGAGTAAAAACATTTCTTTTTAAGGTAATAAACAGGTTTTAGGCTTTTTTAAAGATTTAATATACATTATGACCTTAGGCAGATTATTTACTACTTTACTGATAGAGAAAATTAGTGACTTTATAAATTTAGAGGTGCTATATTGTGCTATATGTCATTTTTAGTTTTAGTGTCATAATTGTGTGTGTCTTTAATTAGAATAAATAGTTCAGGATTAACCAAGTAATACTCACATATCGCATACTTATAAATAAAAATAGATGTAAAAGTCAAAATTTCTAAAAATATCTCTAAGAGAATCCCTCGGTCTTAAATTAAAAGCAATTCTCAACATTCGTTTCTGGATAAGGCAAACCTTTTAATATTGCATGCACAACCCCAGAGGATCACATTATATATTAAAACAGAATGACTACGAGAAAAATAAAATATTTAATAAATTATCAGAATCTAAAAATTGTTTAAGACATCCATTTGTAGATTTAGTCATACATTTTTTATTATATAGGTATATTTTGAGTAAACCGATGTTTCCATTGTTGGCATCGCTTTTGTTTGCTTTAGTTTCGATTCCATTTTCCTGAGTTATTTCCTCAATTTTCCTTAATTATTTACAATTATTTAAATTGTGAAGCTTATTTAGTTTTTCCATATTTGATTTGCATGTATTTTGGTCTTGTTTGTTGCACGAAATATATTCAATAATTTATAATAATATTATTATATTCATGCAATTTTTTATAAAGCTGTTGTGTTTCACTTTCATAACTTTCTTTATTCTTCCACAAAAGATTCTTACTAACGCTTATTCCTCTCGAGATAAACATTTGCAGAAATTATCTTATTTTAATTTCGTTATAGATGTCAGGAAGATATAGAGTAGGCTTTAAGCCATACTAAATATTTTGTGATGGCTATGGAACTCTGTTCTCTTTGCGCAGCCAAGGTATTAATGAATAACGACTTATCATTTGAGAAAAACAAAAGTACTGAACCGTGAACAGTTCGTATAAATAACCAGAAATATCTCCGAAGCGATTCACTGCACACACAAAACAGAGTACTAAGCATTTTCACAAAAGTCGTGTTTGTTAACGAGCTCTCAATTTTTTCCTAGATAAGATTTTTACGGCTTATCAGTTATACAAAGTCATTTAGAATGAAGAGGATTTCCGAGGACATTCCCCAAAAATTGAAGATATGCATTAAATGGGTCATATTTAGTCAAAATATGGTATTTTAGCCAAAATTGTTAAACAAAATCCAAATTTTCGAAAAATTTTCCGCATTAAGAAATAGTCTCCGGCGAGGATGTTAATTGAAAATAACCTCGTCATATTTGGAAATTAAATACCAAGTTTGGTAGGTATTTATACCACTTTTCATTTTTGATTTACGGTGTTCACAGACCAGAGGCATATATACGCACACACCCTGATGGATCTTCTTTCTAAAATACTTTTAAAAAGGTAGCTGAGCCCGATAGCCAACCTCTCACCGAATTTATCAGCGGAATGCAGCACTTCCTTACTCACATGCCGAGGTCCGTACGTTCATTCATTTGAAGTAACGACGAGAGGTTTCGCTAATTTTGTAAGTTATTAGCTCGCACAGATATTTTTGCTCTAATATGTTCGCGTTGAGAAGAGTTATCATCACGCATTACAGGCCAGTTACATTCTCTCACTCCTAAACTCAACAACGACTCCGTGGCGCAACGGTAGCGCGTCTGACTCCAGATCAGAAGGTTGCGTGTTCAAATCACGTCGGGGTCAAAGTGATTTTTGTTTCCATCTTATAACATTGGGTACGTCATCATTGAACAAATAGTTAATTCAGATCGTAATAACAAAAGAAATTAGGAAAACTACATCATGTTAAATCGAGGATCTGACTTAAGTTTCGTTGCCGTATTTCTTAGCTAGATTATGTATTTCATAACATGCCATTTCTAAACTATTATTTAATTTGAAAGTACTTTTTCTGTTTTACAGAAAAGATTTTGTTACTATCTAAGAGCATAGTTATTTCATGAAGACAAATATTTCAACATATTCTTTTATAAGAATCATTATGTAAATATGTCGACATAATTATCCATATTGCTATAAATTATTATTATTATTATTATTATTATTATTATTATTATTATTATTATTATTATTATTATTATTATTATTATTATTTCATTCATTTTTAATTTTGTGTTCAGGATTTTTACAAGAAAGAGTCATTGTATTCTTTTCTTTAGGACTACAGCCCTCTTTATTTGATCAGTTTTAGGTTACATAAGCACAGTAGAGTTAACCATGACTTAAAGCTTTCCTGGTGGCTATATGAATACATCTTCTCTCGGGCTATTGGCCAGATGAATTCAGGAAAGATTTCCAAGCTTTCAGTGGAAAATTAAAATATTTATTATGAGTCCTACTGTGATGGCATGTTTACGTGTTGAGGCAAGGCTAACTAAATACACCCTCTCTCACTTCTCTTAAAATACACAACACAGTTGTATGTGCACTCTTAACTTCAAGCATGTTGGAACTCAGGACCAATGCTTGCTCAATATTTAGCAAGATCTTGCATATGTGGATAAGAAATACATCCTTTCTTCCAATACTATTTTATAAGACTGGACCAACCGGAGCATCCAGGGTCCACCTCGTTAGCATAGATGGTAGCATGTCTGCCTCACATTCAAGAAGTCTGGAGTTTGAATGTCGGTCAGGGTGAGTTATCTGGATAAGGCTTTTCCAGGGATTTTCTTATCCTGAAAGACAAATGTGGATAACTTAAAGCTCTATGGACCCTAGACTCATTTGAGCATCATTTCACCCACTTCATTCATTGTCCGATAAGATATAACCTTGGAGGAGTAAATTAACAAGAGAAAGCATCCGGGAACAGCTATCACTGATTTTAAAGGTCATGCCTATTACAATAAAATCCATAAAAGGCACAGATGAAGTTAGGTAGCAAAAGTATTCAATACAGAACTTTCAAAAATTGTTTTGGTACATACATCAATGAACCCCTGAAATAGGACTCACATATAGGAAATATATCGGCCTATCTAAATAGAATATATTTATCTCACAGTAAACTTTTAAGCAATGCACCTGTGAAAACCTAAGAATCCACAAATTCCATTTGAGCGATCTTTCTATTACAGTATGGTAATGCAATATAACAATTGCATACAAACTTCAATTAGTAATCTGCATTTGTTTCAAAGATACTGATTACTTTATTCTGGATTTAATTAATTTAATTGCATTTATCAAAAGTGTGCATGTGTCAAACAATATTTTTGATCCTACTAAATATTTTATTTTGCCTTCAACTCCTAGAGTTTTTTAAAATTCAAATGAAGTCATTTAAAAAAGGATATAAACCTCTTAAATTTTCAATTTCATGCATTACATGCTGTGAAAATATTAACAGCTATGTGTCTTAAGTAGCTGTTTTGCTGAAAATGAAAAATTAATTGCTCAAATACTTTGAAAGATGGAGCAAATTAAGTAATGAAAAACACTGGAAAAATAGTTCTGAGAAGACCAACATTTGCTATTATAGAATGTGCATTACAGTACTGTGTTCAGGACTGTTTCAAAGGCTGCAGAATGATAAATGTTGCCAATATTAATAAATCAAAGATGCCCTATGGAAATATGGAGTATCCAGTAAAAAAACAAAAACTTTAATTCTTCCATATTTTATGCAATTTTACAGGTGCTTTGTCTTAAACCAGTAAGCTGTAATAAAATGGGAAACCTTTATTTTTGCCTATTTTCATAGTATAATTAGATCTGATGCAATATTCATGGAGATGCAATCTTTAAAACAGAGTGGAAAAAAAAAAAAAGATTACTGGAATAATAAGAAACTTAAGGCAGAGTCGCACATGAAAAGGATTAAAAATTTTTAATAAACTTGTGAAAGTATATTGTGATGATAATATTTTTATAGGTTTATGAAAAGTGTTAATTTTTAAAATTTAGATATTTGGAAGATAGTCCAAACATGCAACTTCCAGACAGTAGGTATGCGTGAAGTTATTTCCTGGAAACTCATATTCACAAATGTACTGTGTAATTCCTTCGGAATCATGCCTTTTCGTCACAGACATGGAGCCATCTTAGCTTATGTGTACTAACAAAGGCTTCACTCAGCCATTTTGTCAGCTAGTATTTTAGTATTTAAAGTCCCTGAATTTTGAATTGACAGAGAAACTCATGCACATGCTAAGAGGAATATGAGACACTCTGCTCTTTAAAAGTCATTTTGAAAATCTTTAATGGTATACCTTGGGATGCCAACAACCTCTGTACAGGTAACCCCAACAGCTATCACTGACACTCTATCTCTTTTGACATTGTAATGTAGATTTCCAACCTAATTTATGTAAATTACAAATATTTATACCAAATTTTATGTCTGTTATGAATGCAGCAGCCAGTACTCATATACACTGAGAAGATATCAAATGTTACATGGTTTTTATGAACCTTTACATTGAACACCATTTAAATAAAAGTTCAAATAATGGTTTAGTAGATTTACTGTTACAGCTTACATTACACATTTCCACACAAATTAGTAATAATTTATGGAAATAATTTTGTATGCTGATGAACAAATTTTAAGACACTGGTTCACTTTCTGATAGAAAGTGATTTTGTAGGCCAAAATTAACAACTCTAATGAGGTGAGTTCAACTCTAGGTTTACAAAAAGCCAGAAAATTTGTAAAAATTCTACATGTAATGTTCATAGTGTTAAAGTTGCAAAGCCACTTGGTGTAACAAATATTGAGACAGTTTCACCTCTACTCCTAAAGAATAAACAGTATTTTGAACTCAGAGAGCAAGATAAGCCAATAAGGCAAATGTTAGCAGAGACTCGAGAGTAACTTTAGATGGTTAAACAAAACCTTCTTGACATATAAGACATGTTTCAGATTAAACAGAGTTTTAAACAGTCACAATTACAGGATAGGGGCAGAAAATAATTCAAACACCATTGTATAGCAAACATTGCAAGCAGAGAAGGTTATTATAAGAACTGTTTTAAGACAGATTTCATATCAATTTTTTATTTACTTATTTTTTGTCTCAATTCTAGGGACTGCTTTAGTTTCTTTGGACATGATTACTTGAGAAACATCCGATAATGTATTTTTTGTCTCATTTCTAGGGACTGCTTCAGTTTCTTTGGGCATAATGACTTGCGAAACATCCGATGTTATTCCTCGCTGAATTGTAGGGTTTGTTAATGTTGGTTGTATCAGTGTTTACTATTAAATATACTTACATTCATAATGCCAGACTTATTAGGGGAATAGGGAATCATTGCACCCTCCCTTCCCCCTAGACTGGCAACTGAACCCAGATATTTGGGGTAGAAGCAAGAGCACTGACCACTCGCTGCAGAGGCATCTTATTTCCACAAACAAATGAAAAATGGACCAACATAAGTAGTAACAGAAAACAACAAGTGATAACTCAAACATTACAAAGCACAGAAATACCAATGTTACATAATTAAAGCATGGGATTATATTTTTCATGCAAGACAGTACCCTAATCTCACACACACAGCCTTAAAAAGCACTATTATACAACACATTTTATTATTGTGTAATTAGTAGAGGTTTTTCAGACATAAATCCTGCTATTAGCTGTTGGCTGTGGTTATCCAAAAATAGATTTGGCACCAAATCTACCATATATGAAGAACTGAAACATTTTATATTGAATGTCTTGAGAACATTCCAAGGAATTAAAGGTTGTTTATAGCATAGAAGAAATGCTTAGTCTCGCTGAACAACATGGTGATGATGTTATTTTAGTTAATTGATGGAAATTAATCATTTCTTCACACTAGCCGTATATAGGCTAAGGTCTTTGATAAAGTCAACATGAAAAATCCCGGCCCTGGCATTGAATTTTTCATGTTGACTCTATCTATGGGGATGGTGATTACATTTTTCCTGTTTCTTCATGTTATGATAAAGTGTCATTTCTTTATAAATAATTTCATGCTTTTATATTTTGCAAACCTAAAATGGGCCAAAGTGGTAGATAGATGACAGAACGTTTCAGAATAACTGAAAAAAATACTTGTAGTCTTTTTTTTTTTGACACATCACTTACATTTTTATATTGTTGCTTCCATTTTCAACCTCTGACCAACTATCATCTGTTGTCGTCTCTCTCTTCTCTCTGGTGGTGAAACTATGATAGAGGTTGAGGATGCAAGTGACAGAAGCCGAAACTAGTCCCTCAATAATATAAAAATGTAAGTGATGAAGTGTCAAAAAAACCGACAAGTAGTTTTTTCAATTAATTTTGACGTCACTATTATTAAATTTCTCCAAGCAGCCATAAGTTTCAGAATATATAAGAGAAAATAGATGAAAATAGTTGAAAAAAGATGATAAGCTCAGCATAATGCAAGAAATAAGAAACAAAACTAAATTTGAAAGTAATGAGTCGGTAATTCAAAAACAAACATCACTTCCGACTCATTACTTTCAAATGTTAAATACATCACTGTTTCTAACGTTTTGCTTCAAATAATAAAACTAAATTTGTTTGCTAGGAAATGTATTTACTGTGATATTAAACTATAAAACAAATTAACCATTGAATGGAAAATATGAAATGTAAACATTAATAAATTGTTTTATCTCTATAAATGAAATTATGAAACATTATGCTTAAGACATTAACAAATATAAATTAAGCATATATATTAACATAGCTTCCACCTTTTAAGCATTTTGGGCACATATACCAGGCAGAAATCTCCACAGTAATTTGTACTCTTGTCTTAGCTCATATGTCAGCTCCATTTTGCATGAAAGCTATTGTTTTTCCCGAAATTTGACAATGGCTATCACCCATTGTATTACTATTGTTTATGGAGCCCTTGAAGCAATTTTGCTGGTATGTATATCTCTTTACTTCAAAATATACATCATTACTAAAATTAGGCAAGTGAGTCAACCTTGTATATATTGTATCGAGATTTAACTGTATTGGAACTGTATTGAATTGAATATTGTATATATTGGTTTGTTTCATAATATCGCTCGATTGTTGTTACGTGTTTACGACAAAGAACGCCTGCACTGTATGCCTGTATCACAAGTAGGGCAGCAAAGTTGCCTAATTATCTAGGGGTAATCTGTTTACATACGCAAGGTCATCGAAAGTAAACAAGGCAATGAACTTTTCAAAACAAACTTTATTTTGTGCAGTATGCAACATTATTATCAATAACATATCTCCATTTCTTAGGAAGCTTATCAATTCCATTTTTCCAAAATCTTGCAGTTTTCTGGTTGACGAACTCTTCTACGGCGAGTCTGCAATCCTCCAAGGAAGTAAGGTGTTTGCCATTAAGGAAGTTTTGCAGGGATTGGAATAAATGATAGTCGGATGGGGAAATGTCTGGAGGAATAAGGCGGGTGAGGTAACACATCCCAGTCGAAATCCCGTAATTTCTGACGAGTTACCATAGAAGTGTGTGGTTTGGCATTGTCTTGATGAAAGACGACTCCACCATTAGATGCTAATTCTGGCCTTCTCTCTCCTAGGGAAACCTTCAGATGATATCTTCTCCGAATGAAGCCCTGGTTTAGGAATTGAGAGTGGTGGTTCCCCTTTCTTACGCCATGACTTTCTCTTTCGGATGTTGTTGTACACAATCCACTTTTCGTCTCCTGTAACCAGCTGTTTCAGAAAAGGGGCATTTCATTGCGTCTTATTAATGCGTCACAGATGGAAACGCGCCGAACTAAATTTTGTTCACTCAGTTCGTGCGGAACCCATACATCCCGAAGATTTACGTAACCAAGTTTCTTTAGGTGCCTGGCTACAGTTGCATGAGATAAGTTTAGCTCCTGACCTACTTCCCGAGTTGTTATTCTGGGGTTGTTCGTAATCATGCCCTTTATCCTTCCCTCATCCGTAACCACAGGTCGTCCAGAACAAGGTTTGTCTTTCACAGAGAAGTTCCTATCTCGAAATCGAGTAAACCATTTTTGACATGCCCGACTCGTCACTGCATCTTCTCTGTAAACAGCACAAATTTTACGTTGAGTTTGTGAAGCGGTTTTACCTTTACGGTAATAAAACAGCATTAAATGTCGAATGTTCCTTCTTGCCTTCCATATTAACATTCACAAGTTACAACTCCACACTGTTGCATCCACAAACTAGTACTGAAGTTTGGTTACCAATTCTTACATAAGTTGGCCTATTTACCTTTGGCCGTGAGGTCGCTGTGGTTTGTGTTCATAGCATTCTTTTCAATTATTGTATTTGTAAACAAACCCCATATAGTTAGGCAACTTCTTTGACGTAAAAGTAATGGGGGCATGCAGTGTTCTCAGGAGTTCTTAGTCGTAAACACGTAACAAGAATCGAACGAATTTATGAGACAACCCGATACTTTTCTCCACTTACAAATATTTTGATAAAGACTAGTTTCTGGGGACCTCTTCCCTATCGTCAGTTCTGTGGTTGACTGATGATGCATCTGGTGTCTGCATCTGGCTTGGTGTCGTGCTGCCATCTAATGTCCTGGTAAGTTTGATGACGTCATCTACCGCGAGAATTTCAACCAGGACATTAGATGGCAGCACGACACCAAGCCAGATGCAGACACCGGATGCATACTCAGTCAACCACAGAACTGACGATAGGGGAGAGGTCCCCAGAAACTAGTCTTCATCAAAATACTTGTAAGTGGAGAAAAGTATATACAACGTTGACTCACTTGCCTAATTTTAGTAACAATGGCACTCCACTTTCTGAAATACTTCTTTTTATTCTATATACTTCATCATGTTGAATAGATTGTGTATAAGACTCTCCCAGTATTACCACTTTGTTAAATTTGTGAATATGGCTCATTAATCAAGAGCTCTGTTTTTACTTATAACATAACTATCAAAGCGTGTTGATTATGAACCAAGTAAGACTCGGAAGCTAAACATGTTGTTGTGTATTCTTGTTCCAGTGTTGACTGAAGTTGATTTGAAGTTGAAGTACAGAAAAGTACTTACTCATTTTCTGTGTAATAAGCACTTACCTGTCTAAAATATTCTAACTGAAAAAATACATACTGATGAATTCCTTACATCAACATTTAATAAGAAAGAAGTACGCACTGTATGTCACTATGTTTCTAGATAATTTAGTAAACACTTAAACCATTGGAGCTCGTTAGTAAAAATTTAAGAAAAGAAGCACTTTAACGTAAAAACTATTTGCAGTTGGTTTATTGACACTCGTCATTTACTTTTAAAAGTAAGTAATTTTGACATCACTGTTACTAAATTCCTCCAAACACACATAAAGAAGCACTTGTTTAAGAGAGAGCACAATACTGTGTTTGCAGTTTGAAGATGTCCAAAAACATAGTGACATTACAATAAAATATAATTGTCAAAAACTTCACTAAACTTTTTCGATGAACTTTCCACAGAATTTGGTATGATTTTGATTCCTCAAATATAATATAAAAAATTTGCTATCTTTTTCTACGAAAGATTAAACTTCCAATGTTAAAAAAAAATATATATATATATGGCATTTATTAATTTAATTGTTTAGATTGCGGCTAGGTGTACATTGGGAGGACCAAACATAATTTAGAAACTAGAATGAAGGAACATTTTAGAAATATTAGGTATAAACAAACTGAAGATCATTTTTGGTCATTGTGAAAAATGCTAAAATCCAGAGTTTACAGCAGAACTGCTTGAAATTTTGTCATTAAATGGGGTATAGGGAATCTAGTTAAGCTTTCAAAATTCATCTTTCTATCTTAAATAGTTTTTTTCAACAAAAAAAAAATTAGTGCTTTTTATAGTATGATTTTTGTATGTTATATAAAAAGTCCCAGGTCATAAAGTGTTTCTTTTAGAAACTTTAAATTTTAGATTCAGGTTTCTATGTACATGAGTTACAAAAGTTGCTATACTTTTAAAATGTGTATCAATTATTTTTGGAGAAAAGATTTTTATGTGTGAATACATTAAATTTTTCTTAATTTTTTTGCAATTTTGAGATTTAAAATTCAATAATAAATAAACTATTTAATTTACATCAACAAAAATACCAACTTTTATTAAGCATTTATTTAGAAATATGTATGCAACGTTTAATACAAATTCGTTGAGAATTGCATTAGTTGGAGCACTTTGAAGATACAAAAATGTTCAAAAATTGAAAGTGGAGAAAAATGAATTTAAAGTTTTAGATAGAATTACACTACTTTCTTTACTTTGAAAACTCCATGCATCATATGCAGGCCCTACAGCTATCTTATTACCTTCTTTCTCTTTAATTTGGTTACCTTTCTCTTTTTTTATAATTTTTCTATTTACAATAGTTTTTACCAAAAACAAATATATGGTAATTTAATTTTTTGCTGCAATTTCTTTACATTGGGAAACATATTACATTCTCTACAATATTTGTTATAAATGATTGGAACTTTGGATTATGGTTCCTTTAGATAATAGTTACAAAACAATGCATGTATATACTCATTTACAATGGTTCTGGAGGAGAAAATTTAAGGAATATGATAGAATTTTCTTGAATTTTTCTCAATTTTCTTTTTTCAACACCAATCATTATTAACTTTCTGATATACAGCCATAAAGATAGCAATTTTTATTGAAAACTTATCTAGGAATATACATATATGCAAAACTTAAAGAAATTCGTGGAAAACTAGTGTCTGGACTATACAGAGTGTTAAAAATGCTAAAAATTGGACATGAAGAAAAATCTAGTTAGAAGTTCTAAATATAAACATTTTTAAATTAAATTTATTGGGAGTTGATTAATGACACTAACTTTTAAATTTTCCCAGAACTAGTTTCAGAGGCCTTCCCTCTATCCTCAGCCGGACATCATTAATCGACTCCCAATAAATTTAATTTATACAACAACACTGTTTTCAACACTTCCATGAAAGGATTTATAAACATTTTTTTCTGTTTCAAAACCCTCCTGCACTATATGAAGACCACTCAGCTAGTTTATTATCCTCCTCTTCATTTAACTTACTCACTTTTAGCTGCTTCTTGGCAGATTTATATTTGCTCAATGAACTTTGAGCACTTTGTTTTAGCTTTCACCTATCCCTAATACCGCTGATTTTCTTGCTAACAGAACTTACTTTGCTTGCTGCAACTTTTGCCTTAACATTTAGTCTATCTTTATAACCCATATTAAATTCACTAACAGCTGCAATCACTGCCATTTGCAATTTCTTTCTTAATACAAAAACTTCTTTGTGACATTTACTCCATGCAAACTTCCATTAGCATTCTGTGCTTCTCCTTTGATACAACTTTGCCGTAGAATAGTACTAACTAATCTCTTTATTTTTGTCTATGAGATGAAAATTGTAAGTAGAAATAGTTCATGCAATTCATACCCATGGTCATACAAAACTTCTGCATAGAAATATGACCCTTACCAATGCCCAGGAATATATCAACCATTCTTCTATTTACATCAAAAGGTGACCTACTGGAATCACTGTTAACTCTTGGGCTATAATATGTTTTCACTAAACATTTACCTCAAGCAGAGCATTCTAGTATCATTACTTACTATTATGGCTAGAAAGCCTTAAAGTTTCATTATATTTTGCTTCAAAATAGCCTTTGTACTCCTAACCTAACCTGGTATGAATCATATACCTACTGTTGCAACAAGAAAGCAATACAATGTTAAATCAGGCTTTATTCGTATTCTAAACAATAGTAATTTAATATAAGCTGTTATCCACAGCTTTCACTTGCATGTAAACCATATTTCACAAACACTACATGTCAGTGGTAATGTTTGTTTACTTTCAAAAGCAGTAAGTGGGAAATAATATATAAAAAATAGTAGCAGACAGGTTCAGTAGCTTCCACAAACATCCAGAAGATGTCTCTGCACATTACCACAGTGTATGGAATCAAAATGCATAGTTTAAACGTGAGAATTCCATCAATTTCTCTGACACACTAGCGAATGCAATATAAACTGCCACGCCCACCTGCACATGGGCATATAAATAATGATGCAGCAGCTCTTTAAATGGTGCTAGAGCCTAACTGACGGCAGATTCTGAAACTACAATTTTTAAACATCATTTTAACGCAAAAAATGGAAATTTTGTCATTTCTGATGAAATTTCACCGATGCCTCCCCTTAACAATGAAATAAATCCAGAAGTTAAATAATTAAAGCAATTAAATGATCCGATAGATTTATCTAATTGTTTGGGAAAAAATATTTATTTTAAAAAATAGGAATCGCATAATGAATTTTGAAATACTGCCAATCAATTCTGTCTTTAAGTTTGTTTCATTTTCAGAGTTTCGTAATAAAATTATGTCACCTAGCAGCTGTAATGATAACAGGAATAAACAGACTGACGATGCAAACAAGGATTTGCAAAACTATTCTCTTGAATTTTGTGGAAAGTTCATCAACTTTTCTTAAAAAGATAGTTGCAAATTTGAAAAGGTAAATTGGAATTAACACTGTGAGGTAGAGAAATAACTAAAATGATACTATGAGCAGACTGACATACTCTGTACTTTGCATTTCTTTCAAGACGTTTTGCCTCCACTTGAAGGCATTATGAAGAAACTGTCGACTGACCAGAACTTTGGCATTTCAGCTAATCATGGTTCTCCCAAGATGAGACATCTGGTGGTGATCTAATGAGTCTAAGTACAGTGTTTTCTTCCGATAGAATGTCAAAATTCATTAAATGTGTTTTGAATTTATTTATATAAATGTTTTCCCAGATATTTAATTCTTGATTCAAGTGAACTGATTTTTGTTGTTTGGTTTTATGTTTTATGTTGTGGTTATGATCCCAGTAATGTACTGCTATTGCGGATTTATCTGTTTCTTTATGGCATTTATAAAATTAACTGCTCAGACTGCAATAAGATATAGATTGGAAAGATGAAATGTAAACAAATTCATTATCAGAAACCTCACCAAGAAAATAAAAATAGACAAAATTTCTCCGGTAAAGAAATCTGGCATTTATAGAACTGATTGCTCAAACCGCAATAAGATCAGGGGCTGCCGGTGAGGCATTGTATTGGCGGTGCCATAAATAAATAAATCAATAAGTGTTGTTAAAATGTAAATGTGTACCAATTTCAAACAATTTACGTAATCTTATCAATAATCCACCCTATTTTATAATATACTGTACCAAACAGAACGTACAGGAAAACGGAAATAGATATTTATTACATCCATACTCTTGTTACATACAGGTGTAACGAGTACAGTAAAAGTTTGATAATACAGTTCATGGAAAATGTGATACCAAGCGTTCGCACACGATTTTGCGACAGAGGGGCAGTTATTTCAAGCCCCGTACTTTACTGCACTCTTAACGGATGAAGCGTAAGTTATGCGCCAGAGAGAACTCGGCACCACCTTCTCCCATAAGAAGCCGTGTATAAGCAGACATCTTAGCTCTTAACACAGGCGCTTATGAGTCTAGATGGTGCTGTTCTGGAGTCGGCACCAAGCCACGGAAAACAACCAGAACAGAGCGCTTGCGTTTAATGCGCCTATTCACACGAGGGACAGATACTCAGAAACAATCTTTTTTGTGCAATTTCTATACACTTCTCTTTAGTTTTCATACAGATGGTGCCATGGCACAGCGGCACTACCTCAGAAGCTGCCCCTGAATAAGATATACATTGGAAAGATGAAACGTAAAAGATTAAAGAACACTTTAGGAACATAAAGCAAAAGGAAACAGATAAATCTGCAGTAGCAGCACATTTCTGAGATCACAAATTTCAACAATTTCTGATAATGCTTTCAAGTGGAGGTGAAACGCATTGAAAAAGATTATGGTACATAAAGTACAGAGTGTCTCAGTCGACTTATAGTATAATTTTAATTAAGATAATTGATGTTTGTGACAAATAATTATATTTTATTATAATATTTGTTACTTTACTATTATTAGCTTTGTTTTTTATTATTAATAGTGACATTATCTATTCTTTTTTGCATTACAAAATTTGACTTCAACCCACTGCAGTGATGGAGAGGAGAAAACTTCCAGCAAATGTAAGTGTACATGATACAAGAATCCCATAAATTACATGCAAATAGCCAACGTTGGCCTTAATACTTAAATACCTAAAACTTTTCCTCAGTTGCTTTATATATATCACAATCACCATTAAATTGCTGACTACAGAATCCATGTGTAAGAAAACAGAAAATGAATGACCACTTTATTAAAAAAGTTGTAATAAAAACATTTATTTGTTGCTTTTTTTTAAGAAAATTCTAATAAGACTGATTACCAACATAATGGAGTTCACATGCTAAAATATTTTCAATTTTCTTGAAACAAAACTTTGGTGTACTACAACTGATAATCTTACAAAAAGTACAAGTTTAATGCTAGCTTGCAATGTCCACACTTTTCAACTTAAGAAACTTTTAACCTGTACAGTCTGATAGCTCTTAAAATATACAATATCCATGATGAGTAATAAAATAAAATAAATAAATAGCTATACAAAGATTACTTCTTTCCTTTAGACTTGCGCAGAGAAAAACCTTCTCCAGTAAATGCTTTGAATTCTTCTACAGGCTCCTTGTTCTGAAAAGAAGGAAAAGCAAAGTAATGCTATGTTAAAACAAGCACAATATTGAAATATCAAAGTTGCTGCACATCACAACTACCTTTAGATCACACTAACTTATAACTTATTTAAATACAATGTATGTAAAAAAAAAAAGTATTTTTGTGGCATTAAATATTTCTGAGATATTTGTTGTTATTGGTTTAAAAAGTTACTATTCATTTTTATCTCTCATGGTCGAACGACACTTCAAGCAAATGCATAGTGAACAACGTTTTAAAGATTTAACTGTTTTTAAATTCCTGTATCCCCTTGAACTTATAAGAAACATGTATCCAATTAACAAGATGTAGATCAGATAATAAGCTTTTTTAAGAATAGTTTTATAGAAGAGCAAATAGAGAAAGTCATGTGAATTAAAGGCACATTCTTTTTTGACAAAACACTCGGAGATGGACTATATGTAATGAAATATTTTTTTTATTATGTATTTTCTTTTTTAATTAATATAGTCCAACATTAACTCACATTGAACGATGAATAAAATGGGTAAAATGATGCTCAAATGAGCTCAGGTTCCATAAAGCTTAGATCTGCCTGACATTCATATTTTAGATAAGGAAAAACCCTGGGAAAACCTTATTAAGATAACTCGCCCTGACTCAAATTTAACTCTGAACCTCTTGAATGTGAGGCTGATAGGCTACCACCTACGCTTATGTATTGTGTTTGACTCTTCTATTCATAGTTTGGTCCACTGCATTAGTGTATTTATCATGCATTACTCTTTTCTCCCTTCCTTGTAAGGCTCTAAGATAAACTCAATTATATGAATATCATAATGTTTAAGGCTTGCTGATACAAACACTTTATTACCATCTTTCTAACCATGCTAGAGTAATTTATATATATAGAAACTGTTTAAAAGTGCAATTCTAAATATGTGCATGAGAAAGTGTATAAAATGAACCTCAAAGCATTCTATACTGAATAATTTATGTACAGTCATGTGCAAAAAAGTGCCAATGTTTTTGGTTTTCTATAGTGCAGTTTTTTATTTAATGTTGGCAGTGTCCCTTTATCTGATTTTTTATACATTTACCCAGTTGTACTAAACTTTTATTGGTTTGAACATGAATAACCAAAGGGGTGCGAAAGAGAAGCATTTTGCCTGAGTGTCTCTCTCCTATTACTTTGCTGTCAAAAATCTGCCACTCAAAATTTACCAATGAACAGATAATGAAGTGCTCTTTATTATACATGTAATTTGAAATTAACAAAGAACATGGACAGAAACCAAAAAGATTGTCTTATTGAGCAGGATGTAAAGGCTGTAAAGCATTATGAAGTATCTCCAAGAGCAGTATCAAATTGGTGTAAAAAATACCACAAACAAGGTTACTGGTCATACAAACCACGTAGTCTATTTAATAATAAATCCACAATGCACTCTACATGGTGCTAGAAGCATCAAAAATATATTACTTAAGTATGTAAAGCAAAATTAACGGACATGAAAAATAAAAAACAGTTTAATGAAGTTTCAGGACAGATTGACTCATATGTCTAATTTTAATAACAATGACACTCCACTTTCTGAAAAACTTATTTTTATTCTATATAATTCTAGCTAAAAAAGAATTTTGTTTTATATAACTCATTGAATAGCTAAAACCAAAAAGATTGTCTTATTGAGCAGGATGTAAAGGCTGTAAAGCATTATGAAGTATCTCCAAGAGCAGTATCAAATTGGTGTAAAAAATACCACAAACAAGGTTACTGGTCATACAAACCACGTAGTCTATTTAATAATAAATCCACAATGCACTCTACATGGTGCTAGAAGCATCAGAAATATATTACTTAAGTATGTAAAGCAAAATTAACGGACATGAAAAATAAAAAACAGTTTAATGAAGTTTCAGGACAGATTGACTCATATGTCTAATTTTAATAACAATGACACTCCACTTTCTGAAAAACTTATTTTTATTCTATATAATTCTAGCTAAAAAAGAATTTTGTTTTATATAACTCATTGAATAGTTAAAACCATTATGAAATTGTTGTAATCATCATTACCGTTTGCTAACAACTGTTTACAAAGCAGGAGTATAGTTTCAGTTATAACATATCACAAACAAATTTTATATTACAAATAAACGTAAAAATGCAATGTAAGGAACTGAATTACACACAAAGAACCATATTATGATAAAGTTACAAAACATAGCACCTTCACATTACTTGAAAAAGTTTGATAATCTGTCTTATATTACTCTTTTTACAAAATTCTGATAATAAAATGTATTCAGAATAATATTAATTCCAAATTAATTATTTAAAGATCAAATCAGAATAAAAGACTCAATGCCATGGTCGATATTTATAATCTCTGGCTTCTTGTGCTGCTGTTCTGCCATCTGAACTGTGATGATGTCAGCATACTATCATATCAAACAATTCTTCATGTGACTCAAATTCTCCCAGTAAAACACACCAAATTCAGTTTCTCTTGAGATAACATATTCAATCCAACTTTAGATACTTTTTCATTCTGACTCTACCTTTTCAGCCTTGAAACGATTTAAGTAGTTATTTTTAGTTTATTTTTTAAACTAAAATTAGTAAAATAATTATTATTTAAATATTAAAATTAGGTTAAGAAAAATTTATTTAAAAAGAATAACGATATATGTAGAAAAGTTGAAAGATGTTTAGTTGACGTTATGGCAAAGGCTATGAAAGCTGAGGCACTTGAAGCCATTTTGGTTCTTCTGCAAATGGACAAGATAGTATGAAGGTGTGTTTTGCATGTGTATGCATTTCTGCAGAGTTTGTGCTTGCATTGGAAAGTGGAAGGTTGTAAAGGATTGTGCAAGCTAGTATCCTCTCAACTTATATAAAGCATTGAAAAGTATAATTAATAGTTGGAAAAGTTTCCATTTAATTAAAATACAAATTTTTATAGAAGAAAGGAGGAACTACCATTTTATTTTAATTGATAACTAAATTATTATTTCCCATCTGAGACCACCTCTGAAAATAAGAGCTTATGAAAATACCAGAGCAGCCGTGGAACTACTAGAATCCAACAACTAGATTTTCAACAAGGTTCATCATCATCATCTTTTCCTCCACAACTTACTTTCAGTAACACCAAGTCATTACAAATGGCGCCACAATGTGAAGCAGAACTTCGAGAATATCATCACAACGAGAATATCACCATCCCCACCACATACGTATTTGTAGCCTAGTCGTTACAAATGATGCCCAATCGTGGAGGCTTCGAATAAGATGGGGAGAAATAATCAGCAGGATAATTTACGAGACTACGGATGGATGGTGTAACGGAAACGGAAGAAAGAAGAGTAAGGATGACTGAGTAGGAAAATCGTTGGAGGAACAAGGAACAAAGAGTGAAGAGACTTTCTACAGTAAAGTAAGGTTTTATATTTATAATATAATACTTATATTTATAATATAATATATAATATATATTATATATTTAATATATATAATTAATAATAATATAATACTTATATTTATAAGTATTTAATGCTATTAAGAAATCAGAAAATAGTTACTAAGATGGCGAGTAAAAAAAAAGAATAGGAGTGGAAGGACAAGTTAGTGATGGTGTAGGAATAAGTAGGGAAGAAGTAGGATTAAGTAAAGATAATGAGTTAATGTTGGAAATGCTAACGAAAATGATGAATAATTTGGAGGCTAAAATGGGTAATGTAAAATCAGAGTTAAAATCAGATTTAAAATCAGAGTTGAGTAATGTAAAATCAGAGTTAGGTGATGTAAAATCAGATTTAAAATCAAAGCTGGAGCAAAATGTAAATGACTTAACACAGGAAATGTGTAATTTAGATGCTAGTGTAAGCAATGACACAAAGTGTAAGCAATTTAGAGGTTAGTTTGTTGCAGAAGCTAAAATAAGAACTGAAAAGTGAAATAGCACAAGAAATCAGAGATGGGAGGAAAGAACGTAGGAAGTGTATGGAAAGGCTAATGCAGGTAATAGAACATAACAAGAGTGAAAGTAGACAGGAGATTATAGAGTTAAGAGAAATGATTCAAGAAACTTGGTTATATCAGGAAAATGTTAAGCAGGACATAAAAGTTGTCATAAATAGAGAATTAGAAGTATTTAGAAATCAAAAGGATGAAATTCTTAAAAAAACAAATAGTAAATGTAGAAGAATTAGACAGTAAGTTGGAACAGAAATTGAATGTGATTAATTCTGAAACCCACTTACAAGAAGGGTTAAAATCACAACTTACTGAAATAAATAAAGTAAATGAAACAATGTGTTCACAAATTAAAGAAATACAAAAAAAAATTGAAAAAAAAAATTAGGGAACCTGACTCAAGTTGTAATGGCAATTCAGGTGAATAAAATGAATGAAATGCAAAATGTAGTTAGAAATCAAAATAATACTGATTATGACTTACATTATGTAGAAAAGTTGAAAGATGTTTAGTTGTTGTTATGGCAATGGCAGGACTATAAAAGCTGAAACACTTGAAGCCATTTTGGTTCTTCTGCAAATGGACATGATAGTGTGAAGGTGTGTTTTGCATGTGTATGCATTTCTGCAGAGTTTGTGCTTGCATTGGAAAGTGGAAGGTTGTAAAGGATTGCGCAAGCTAGTATACTCTCAATGTATATAAAGCATTGATAATTAATAGTTGGAAAAGTTTCCTTTTAATTAAAATACAAATTTTTATAGAAGAAAGGAGCAACTACCATTTTATTTTAATTTATAACTAAATTAGCACCTCCCATCTGAGACCGCCCCTGAAAATAAGAGCTGATGTGAATACTAGAGCAGCCGTGGAACTACTAGAATTCAACAACTAGATTTTCAAAGAGGTTCATCATCTTTTCCTCCACAACTCACTTTCAGCGACACCAAGTCGTTACAGCCTATTGAAGAATTAATAATAAAAGTAAATTTAAGTTATCTTAAGGAATCTAAAACTGCATTGGATCCTGCCTTGATGCACATCTGCCATTGTGGAAAAAGACTAATGAAGGTTTGAATCCGTTATTTATGGTTGACCCAAAAATAAAGTTATTTATAAATTTTATAATGTTGGTTAAAATTTGAAAAGTATTAAATGTTTATGTATTGTATGAAAGTGATTATGAATATAAGTGTAAAACAAGAGACATACAGTTAAAGACAAAAAACTGATACATAACTAATCATTGAGTGGTTACTATATGGAGATACTACTAGGAGATACTACTATAAATGTCCTCTCTCAGCAAGGAAGATATATATTTTGCAGATCTTTGGGAAAGTTTGTATTTTTCAATTTTTAGTTGTGTTTGTAAATTAATTACAATCTTTATAATAATACAAGTGTTATCATTTCAATTATTTATGAGAAACAAAAGCATCAATCCGAGACCATGTCCAGGAGAAGAATTTTTGTGTTCGCCAACTGCAGCTAAGCTGGGGATAAGAAGTTCCTTATCAAACCGTTGTATATTACAAAGTGATCACAACACAATGCAAATTATAAAACGGAAAATTAAATAAATTATTATTACAACTTAATAATCAACTCGATTAGCTAGGATAAATGGTAAGGGGACAGTATAGAGCCTTGAATAGGTGAGGAGCTGCCTTACAAATTCCTCAACAACTTAGTACATGCACATTATATTGACATCCTTAATGATCTTCTTTAGGAAGCAACCATATTCACTACAGAAAAGGAAAACAACAGCATATTCAGTGCATTCACATACCACCCAAAAACATTTACTAAATTTAAAAAGATCTTTAAGAAACAAAATATCATATTGGCTCCTACTAACAGATATTCAGTTTTAAAATTGCTAAATTAAAAAACAAAGGATAATATTCCATCAATTAACAGATCCAGAATATACCAAATAAGTTGTAAGAACTGTTAAAAGTGCTACATAGGTCAAACTAACAGAAACCTAAAAACCAGAGTCAAAGAGATTCTTAGAACATCTCAATGAAACAAGAAGATAAGTCAGCAGTAACATTTCATTTTTAGAATGAAAACCATGACTTTGATCCAAATCCAAATTACTAAATGAGGTGATAAACCAAAATAAACTGACAAAATGGGAGAACATATTCAAATGGAAAAATAAGGAGAGAGTAACTATGAAATCCCATCAGTAGATAATCAGTAGATTATCAGTAGATAATTTAACAAAGAAGTTCATAGTTCCACCGCCAGAGAGAAGAGATCAGACGACAGCAGACGACAGTTGGAAAGAGGTTGAAAATGGATGCGAAGGCTTCCGAACTAGTCCCTCAATAATATAAAACTGTAAGTGACAAAGTGTAAAAAAATGACTACAAATAGTTCTTCAATTCTTTTCTTTTGCTGTTTTAAATATAATTTAATTTTAGGTTTAATATTGTCATATTTGCAATTGTGCAAGTCCGCCATAAGAAATTAATATGTGCTTGAAGACAGCAAAGATCAGGAGTTGAGTCATATTATTACTATGACTATTACTGCTATTACTCCAATAGTAATTTATGGGATCCACATAATGTAGGACAAACCAAAGGTCAGTGGTCTCATAACACTATACTCTGTTTCATATAACCTTGCCCCGCTGACATGTATCACTCCGCGTCCAACTACCTTCCCCTCGTCCTAATTGGCTAATGCTTTCGCGCCATAGGCCATAGGCGGTGCCTTTCCGTCACATTTAAACCTGCAGTAAACGTCATAATAATTGCCGGGAAGATAAATAAAATCATACAAATAAGGATATGAAGGCATGCAAAGATACAAGTTTATAATGAAATGAGCAAGTTGGAACTTAATGATGGAACAATGTAACTGAAACAAGTTTATAATGAAAGGCCTTCGGCCATTAGCACTGGGATTTTTTAAACCAGCACACATACCTTTCAAAAATGCTTGTCTTTCAGTCTTAAAAGCTGTGTCACGCCATACCTTACTTTTCATGTGTTCTTCATTCTCCCAAATCTCGGTACAGTCTGACTGTCCTTAAATAACGTCTTCGCCACACAACAATATCGCCTCTGTGTTCAGCACATTTTTCTTGCCTCTTTTTTCATTCACAAACCCCAGCTGTATAAGCAATCTGCTGAAATTTGGTGAATCTGCATCCTCATTTACAGCAAACGATATGTTATTTATGTTAGGCAGTTCGTTTCTAAAGAAAAAACTATACACATGACGACGCACAGCACTTTTCACGTATTTTCTCCGAGCACGCGCTTTAGTTTATTCCTGCTTTTGCCTGGAGTGGTAAGTTTTCCTGTTTTCTCAATTTCACATCGCGATGTTCCTACGGATCTAACACTCACACCTGTAACTTCAGAGCACAGCTGTTCGACTTCTCTCACTGACAAAGACGGATTCTTCTCTATGAGTGCATTAAACACATGCACCGCAATTCTTTTTTCGCCTGTTTGTAAGGATTTACCCTTGCGATGCTTCAGCGAAAAACTGGCGGTAGACTCTGCCATTATTCATAGAAGTGCACGCGCAATAAACGACCAATAAAATAATTTAGCTTTCGCACTAGGCACAACAACCTTCGAATGCCAATATATGACTAATCCAGTTCAAAACAAGGTCAGTGATAAAAGTCATATAAACAAATATGTACCGCTGAAGCACGTGCTATCGTGTCATGTGCTTGAGAGCAAAGGAACCTCCTCTTTACTTCGTTTAAGAATTAACATGCATTTCAGATAAATCAACTGTGTTGCATAATATATTTAATTAAAACAGTTACGAAAATATAAATTTGACAATTCTCTTCCAACACATATAGTTATATACAGATATATCACCATGTTAAATAACAAACTAATTTTTACTGCACGACAGTCTTTACCACAACAGCAACCAATGAGAGGTGATTAGGTCACGTGAGCAGTAAGAGATACTGGGCAAGCTTACGTGAAACAAGGATTAGAGTAGGGCCTGGAAGTTTAGCCAAAACAACAATATAACAGGTGATGGAGTTATATGCTACCTGCATCTCTTAAACATAGCATAGGACAGTGAGTGTCATGCAGTCATGCATGTACTCATACAATCAAGATCATGGGCAACGGTAATCTATTGATGTAGTCACACAACAGACAGTGTCATAGAATATATCGTACATTTATTCAGAAATTATGCAAAACAAATTTATCTTTTCTAGATATATGAACATATACAAACGAATCATTATATCGAGATTTAACTGTATTGGAACACCACAGTGAAGCGAAAAATTATTAAATTTTAGATGAGTCGTATTTCTTACACATCTGCTTCACTTTCGTACCTATTTTGAGGACATGTTTCGCAAATCTTCGTTTGCATCTACGGCTCTTGTGCGACTGACGCTAGATCCAGCGGTGTGGGTAATTCTGGGGTTGTTGCTGCCATCTGTTGATTTAGTGATGAACTGAAATGTGGGATTCTCTTCTAGCGGGATTTCAAAGTTCATTAGTTGGTTTTTATGTTTTTCTATGTATATCCTCTCCCATTTCTAGCGGGATTTCAAAGTTCATTAGTTGGTTTTTATGTTTTTCTATGTATATCCTCTCCCATCGAGAGGATTGGGAGAGGATATACATAGAAAAACATAAAACCCAACTAATGAACTTTGAAATCCCGCTAGAAGTAGCGTCAGTCGCACAAGAGCCGTAGATGCAAACGAAGATTTGCGAAACATGTCCTCAAAATAGGTACGAAAGTGAAGCAGATGGGAGAGGATATACATAGAAAAACATAAAAACCAACTAATGAACTTTGAAATCCCGCTAGAAGAGAATCCCACATTTCAGTTCATCACTAAATCAACAGATGGCAGCAACAACCCCAGAATTACCCACACCGCTGGATCTAGCGTCAGTCGCACAAGAGCCGTAGATGCAAACGAAGATTTGCGAAACATGTCCTCAAAATAGGTACGAAAGTGAAGCAGATGGGAGAGGATATACATAGAAAAACATAAAAACCAACTAATGAACTTTGAAATCCCGCTAGAAGAGAATCCCACATTTCAGTTCATCACTAAATCAACAGATGGCAGCAACAACCCCAGAATTACCCACACCGCTGGATCTAGCGTCAGTCGCACAAGAGCCGTAGATGCAAACGAAGATTTGCGAAACATGTCCTCAAAATAGGTACGAAAGTGAAGCAGATGTGTAAGAAATACGACTCATCTAAAATTTAATAAACGAATCATTATTATTTACAATATGCACAGTAAAAGAAAAGCTACTTTGTTGTGACAATACTACTGTTAGGGACCTAGCTCTGTGTCTTTGCGGGGAGAGGAGCACGGTAAGGAGATAAGTAAGTTGGTGACATATGACAATGCTTGCATAAACAGAAATTATCACTTGATAGTATATACAAATATAACAATTTGTAACTTAAAACTTAGCTTATCAGAAATTATGATTTTCTTATAAATTGTCCTCAGCCGGATATGTGAAAGTTTACATGAAATCGTGATCCCGGACAATTTATAAGAAAATCATCATCATTTCTTATAATATAAGTGAAGTTTTAAGTTACAAATTGTTATATTTGTATATATTTGTTTACTTCCCTGTTAATAGCTTCATATTTTACGTATTTATCTATTTATCACTTGATAGTGTTATTGTTCTTTGCATGAGTATCAGTGGGAGTGCTCTCACTTCTAAGCATTTGTTTGTTACAAGTGCCAAGCTATTTTATTGTGTATGAGGGTTCATCTCATGCCATTCATAAGGAAAATTTTGTGGTTTAAAGTGAGGTTCGTCAGTTTAAATATAATAGAAAAATGTCACAAGGAATCCAGGCAAAATTATTCCTTAAATATCCCACTCAGCAGATAAAAAAGGGGCCAGCAGAATACATATAATTTAGAAATGCATTATACAGGATATTTCAGAAATACTTTTACGAACTTCAGGTATGAGTTCCTCACACCAAAAGAAGGAAAAAGGTTCATACATATGAACCATAATCCTTGGTTTTCATGTTATTCCTGTCTCAATGAAAGTGTGAGTTCAATGGCCTTCGGGGTTCAACCTCAAAACTTCATTTCTCTATGTACTCATAAAAGGTTTTGACCTATTGTACTACATACGGCAAAGTGTTGCCATGGAGACTTGTTTAGGTTTGTCATTTGTTATAAGTCTGTCTTCAACGTTTCAATTGTGTACATGTACTAAGTTAACTGCACATGTTCTGTCCCACCCTGGCTGGATATTTATTTCATGAAAAGACAGACATAATTTTTATATATGGTCACACAAATGGTAATGGATGCGAGGCTGCACGGTTCTATCAGATGGAGTTTCCGGACTGAAGACAACCGAGTCATGCAACCTTTGTCGCTGTTTTGAGACAGGAACCGTTGCACCACAAACTATTGATCGAGGATGACCAAGAGTTGTTCGTACGGCAGAACATCAAGAACAGATGTTTAAGTGTGTCAAAGACAATGCAGGCATCAGTAGAAGACAATTGGCTGTGGCATCTGCTACATCACATGTGACAGCATGGAGGGTACTTCATGAGCAGCTCCTGTATCCATATCATATTCAACGTGTGTAGGGCCTTTCGCCAGCCGATTAACCACCACGGGATAACTTTTACTGATGGTTTGTAGCAAAAATAGCCAATCCATTGTTTGTCTCATCAATTTTAGGGACTTTATCCAGCACACTTTTCCCGACCTTGCAAATAAGAAAAAACATGTGGTTTATGCATGATGGGGCTCTGCCACATTTTAGTCGCATTGTTCAGGATGCACTAACTGTTAGTAATCTACCATGACCGATGGATAAGCAGATGAGGACCCATTCCATGGCCTGCATGTTCTCCTGACCTCAATCCTGTGGATTTTTACCTCTGGGGGCATCTTAAATCATTAGTTTATGGAGCTGCCATCCCGGATGCAGAAGCACTTCATCGACAAGTGATGGAAGCCTGCGACACTATTCACCACCATTCCGGAGTCTTTCAAAGGGTACAACATTCCATGATTTGACGAGTAAGGGCATGCATAGAAGCAAGAGGACATTTCGAGCATTTATTATGAGTTTTGTGTGTTATAAGTGCACCTCTGTGTTGAACACCTCCTAACGAGAAAACAAGGGATTATGGGACATATATTCATATGAACTTTTTTCCTTCTTTTGGTGAAAGGAACCCATACACGAAGTTTGTAAAGGTATTTCTGAAACACCTTGTATATTGTAAATTTTATTATAACTTATAAATTATATATAAATTATAAATTTTATTTATTCACATCCTCCAACATTGTCATATCGGGCGATGAATGAAGTGGGTGAAATAATGATGTTCAAATGAGTCCAGGGTACATAGAGCTTAGAGTTACCAGACATTCATCTTTCAGGATAAGGGAAAACCACCAACGTAGTCATATCAAACGATGAATGAAATTATATTCAAATTATCCCAGGGTACACAGAGCTTAGAGTTACCCGAAATTCATCTTTCAGGATAAGGGAAAATTTTTGAAGAAACCATATCCAAATAATCCACACTAACCAAGCTTCAAACTTGGATCTCTTAAAAAGCAATAATTTGAAAAACCAGATATTTTTTTACCTGCGTGAGGCAGATACGCTACCACCCATGTTACTGGTGGGGGCAGCAGGCTATTATGGAAAATCAGAACATTTCATTCTGTAGATTAGAAAGGAGTGTAAACTTCAGGAGCAAAGTGGACATTCTATTTTATATTGAACACCAAAAGAGAAAGAAATATACCAAAAGACAATCATAAAGTGTTTTGAAGCAGAAACCTCAGGTTCCAAGAGGGAAAAGATAACTAGAAATTAATACAACAGTAGAGATCATAAATAAGCATAATAGGAATAAAAAGGGAATAAATGATATAAGAAATAAAGTTAAAAAGAATATTTGAAATAGCAATATAGTGTAAATGAAGAAAAAATCGGACAGGAGTTGCTTCTGAGCACAGACACGAGGCAGGAAATATAACAATAGACCCTGACATTGAGATGCCAGCAAGGTATGCGAAGCTTAAGGGAAATGCAGCCAAGCATGACAGAATACCGTTATGACGCTGTGAGGTCATACAACCCAAAGGGGTGGAAATGTTACTGCTGCATAGGAAAGACAAGACGAGAGTAACCAATAAGAGATAATTAAAGAAATAAACCCTGCCAATAAAATGTAGAGTAAACCACGTGATAGGCGTAAAATAGTAAAGGAATAGAAAATGGGCGGTGATAGACGAGAAAGGCTAGAAGTGAAGCTGGGAATACGACGGGGGAAAAAGCGTCACTCTGGTACTTCATATGACGGGAAGAAGGCGTGTTATTGGGAGAGAAGTAGGATCTGATGTCGCAGTCCGAAGCAGAGTTATGGTCTTGAAGACAGTGCAAAATAGGGAATAAGGGGAGTTAGCAAAGCAACGTAAAAACGTTAAGGGGAAAGGAAAACTAGGAAGGCAACGAAAGTGCTAGTAAGAGAGTAAAGAGATAGCCAGGTTAAAGAAAATAAAGGAATAGAGAGACGGTAAGCACAACTTTTCATAACCGAACCCTGAGAAAGAGATCCCAGCTCACCGACAATTAGACAAAACACCAACCTTTCCATCTCACCGTCAAACCCTTCATAATCCATCCCTATCAAAGCACTCAAAACGACAACGAACCAAAAAGAACCCACACCAGTTTGTGGGTGAATTTGGTATGTATGTTATCCAGGAAGTTGTTTAGCAATTCTGCAAAATAGAGAAAGTAATTACAAAAGCAAAGAAACTCCGTCTGAGTGTTAAGCACAGCACATTTTCCTTGGGTCGCAATATCTTTGATATGAGTCTTAAAAACTATTGGGTTCAAGTAGAGAAAATGTGGAAGCAAACAGAAGATTTTAAGAGAAACCTAAAAATCCTATGTAGCATGAATATTTGTATACATTGAAGTTTTGCAGAAATCTGGTGGAAACTTATTTATTTAGATGAAACTTGGTTGAGCAGTAACCAGAGAAGAGATTTTGGCAGATGATGAGGTTTTTGAAGTTGCCAAAAGTTACAATGCAGACAATCAGTTCAATGTTATATGATTCATGCTAGAGGGAAGGAGGTGTTTGTGAATGTAGTGAAACTGCTCTATAAGGCAGGAAGCACCAGTAGGGATTACTATGACCAATGAACCACCAAAGTGGTTGAAGTAGTTGAAAGAAATGTTTGTTCCACATATCCCACCTTCTTTAGTTATAATTTTGGACATTGAATATTTTCTGAAAAGTGCCCAAATATCCTATCAAGAAAGATATAGTGAATTTCTTGCAAAATCGTGGTGTTAACCGTAACGAAGAAATGAGAAAAGGGAATTTATTCCCCTTTGGAAGTCCATCGCCCAAGAAAAAAGTAAGAAAGTCAAGGAAGCTGAATATTGGGGGGGAGGGGGGACAGATGCATAGATGGAATCGTATCAGATGGTTTTTTTTTAATTTACGTCCTCCAACGTTAAATCATATCGGACGATGAATGGAATGGATGAAATGATGCTCAAATGAGCCCAGGGTCCATAGAGTTTAGAGTTACCTGACATTCGTCTTTCAGGATAAGGGAAAACCCTGGAAAAAACCTTATCCAGGTAACTCACCCTAATCGAGATTCGAACTCAGGACCACTTGAATGTGAGGCAGACACGCTACCATCTACGCTACCTAGGTGGGCTTCAGGTGTTATAGATTACATAACTGTGAATATGGCAACAGATGATAGGTCCACCAGAGTGACAATAAATATATTTTCACTAGCATGACCGCTGTGATTGAAAGTGAATATATTAACACTGGCTATGATGGTCTGTAAGTTTCTTCTTACTTTTTGTCAATATTAGGCATTTTGAATTAAGTTAAATTTAAATGTACACTATAGTAAAAAGTGTCATCCTTAAATAGTGTCATACTACATGACACTAATAGTGCCAGTTACTGTGGGTTTGACATTTATTTGCACTGTTCAGTTTTATGAATCCATTGAAAAAATTGAAATGCCATTGTCCATCTGGCCGTTAGCACTCCTCTCCACTTTCTAGTGTCATTCTTATTTAAAGTAAACTTTGAACATATTCCTTACAATCACACAGAGCTGGGACCCTTGCAGTACATTATGTGTATGCATATGCCTCAGTGTACTCAAGTGTACCATGTGCCATGTACTTCAAATACAATCTGTCATTTCGTCTATAGAAACTCATATTCTGTTATCCGACATAAAGTTTCTAATATACTGAAGTATGTCTTTATAGCAAAGCTTTAGGTATTCCTACATATTGTGGACTTGGATGACAATATTATTCTTGTATATTTTTCTAAAAACTGCTACTTTCCAGAAGAGGATGTTTGCTCCCACCATCATGTTGCACAGGTCATAATAAAAACTACTGTATCTATCTGCATTAACGTTTACATTTACCTCTCTCTTTCTCTGTTTACCAACAGTACAACTAACTTCATGAAGTTTTGGCTAAACTTCCGGGCCCTATACTATAGAAAGTCAAAGTCTGCTAATAAAATAAATGCTGGATATTGGGAAGATAGCGCCATCAAGACTGGCTTATAACTTAAGAAAAGAAACTTTCTTCATAGAAGATATTAGAAATCAGATACTCCTGCCAAACACCAATGCTTACAAGAACACATGCCAAATACTCACAGAAAAACACTACTCTATTTGGAACAACTTCTACCCAACTGATGCCTAATGACGGAAGAATCAAAAAATACAAATTAGATATGAAAGCTTCCTATAGGAACGGTGCAATAAATACTTAGAAGATATCAAGCAAAAAACTGTAAAACTAGAACTAGAGTAATGTAATCAAGGTTTATATGTGGACAATGTGGACAATTATATGTGGACAATTTTCATTAATAAATGTTGAGTAAGTGAGGCAGTCCAATGTATTAAGCTTCTCTGTGTTTAGCCTCTTCATGAAATTGTGATTCTTTATTCAGTATGGAAAGTTAGAAGTATTAGAAGCTGCAGATTTTTAACTAAGCTTACATGACATAATTATATACAGCAAGTATGCCATACTATACCTCTTTTGATGGTGGACGTGAATTTCTTAAGAACCTTAGTGTGCCTATCTTGTAGTTATAATCTGGAACACCTCGCTGATATGCAACTTTAACAGGTGCATCACTAGCAGCAGCAGCATCCTTCTTTTTCTTACCATCCAATCTGAATAAAATATCAAAACCATTTTATGCAGTAGTTACATGATTTTACATGCCATAACAAATTCACACAATTCTGTTGAACCCTGTGGAACACCGTAATTAACAGTTTCAAAACTGGATGCATTTTTTATTGTTGACTTTCCTTGTTTATAGTATATTTGTGTTGCTTGTTTTCTGCCAATAAGGTACGAACTAATTAGATCTTTAGCTAAACCCATAATTCCATATGCTTCTAATTTATTTAGTAGTATACTGTGATCCACACAGTCGAACGCTTTAGAGAGGTCAAAGAATAATGTTGCAGTTTTTTCTTTGTTTTCCAAGTGCTTTGTTATATTATTTAATTTGTATAATTATTATATTATATATTTGTATATTTATTATAATTATTATATTATTACAAAGATCATCAGTTTGAACACCACAGTTCTAGCCAGTCGACATCTTGATAATACCTTCAAGTGGAGGCCATATGCATTGAAAGAAAATTGAGTTACGTGAAGTATAGTGTCTCAGTCAACTTACTGAATCATTTTAATTATTGCACTACTTCATGTTAATTCCAATTTCTTCTTCTAATTAGATAAAGATTTGTCGCTACAAATTTGTGCAGAAACTCAGGATGTTAGTGGGTCAAGTACAAACATAACAAAAATACATAGATATCTGTCTCTTGCTCTGCACACAGCCATTGGTTTTAAACTACTGATTACACAAATGTCTGTATTAATTTTGTGAAGAAACCTTTAAAGCCTTTTGGGAATCCTTGCAATCCTTCACATGTTCTTTAAAATCTGCTAAATTTCTTAGCAAATAGTTCAACTTAACAATCTGAAATGAAATATGGGTTCTTCTTTCTAATATGTGATGTGGCAATTTTTTTTAAGTCCTCACTTTTTATACAACTATAATGTTTAATATGATTTCTTTACTTTTAGTGCAATGTTGTGCTAGAGGGCATTCTTTTAATGTTACTGTTAATTGTTTATTTATTTACTTACTGTGCATGCAGCTATATTGAAGTACTCAGTGCAGCCAAATTATCCTTGTATCTCCACTGAACACAATGCTGCCAACAGTCTTATTTGTCCCTATATTACACTAACTAGCAAACTAACTACAAAGCATCTAAATTGCTCTAACTAGCTAATTAATTACACTAAAAACATAGTCCCTAATTTACACTAACTAGTAAATAATTACCTAAATACACACAATAGTCCCTAATTTATGCTAACTAGCTAATTACACTAAGGGCAGCATTTGGAACACAACATCCATGTCCTCAGCAGACCCTCATCGAATAATCATTGAAAATAGGTTTTCTTTATATTAAAATAAAAGGACAAGTCAATTTTACTGATTTGTCGAGCCATTTCCTCATTTTTCAACAACATACTGAACAAATCTTAAATATTCAAAGAACACACAGAACAAACAGCCTTCACTTCTAACGATACAACAGGTACTTCTGCTGGACAACAAGTCTACTTTTATAAAGCAATAAAACGAAACATGGTCAGTATTTTCCAAAACTGACTTGCGCTAATTGCATCCACGTCTTTCTGCACTGGTGTTGGATAGAAGTCTGAAGAATTTTTGCAGAGGTTCACTACAAGTGTTACATATCTTTCTTATGTTGGCTGCAACGCGAGAACCTGCAGGTTGTCTGCTTGCGCATGCATATACCTGCACCTTGGGACTTAGAAAATATTCTTGCGTCACACAAAAGAAAGCTTCTCCGAAATATGTAGAAACCCACCAGACAGTAACCGTCAGCATTTCCCTCAAGCATCTCATGCCCCTCGACCTTGTACAAATACAAGATAATCAGTGGCTTCTAGAGATATAAATATTTTAATGGAAAAAATTTGTCTTTTAAACAAAGAAATTCTGCAGTTTATTTTCTTCAAAGTAGGAAATTAAACTGCCTAGCTCATCTGTTGGACATATTAGGCAATCAGAAAGTCAAAACAAGTTTAAATGGGCACTGGCCATTTGGTTATCATACATTGGTTTAATACATTTCATTAAAGCAGTTTAAAACCACTAATTTGCATACAGCCTTGGTATTTCAACATTAATCAATGTCACAAACCTGTTTCCTTGGCCACGAAAGGCCACAAAACCACTAGGTTCTGGCATAAGTTCAGCAGGATCTACAGACATCGCTTCCTCCTGCTTCTGCTGTCGTTCAGGTTCCTTATATCCCACAGGGGGGGCAAACTCTACCTGTAATGATAAGTCATAATTTGTAGTAGCTAATTCCAGAATAAGGACAGAGGACACTAAGGAAATAATAATAAACAGGAAAGGAAATTTTGGGCAGGTAAACTTCCAGGCCCAAATTTTTTACATCCTTAGCATCTGCCAGTTATGGTGACTTGAGAAAACCTAGAAAAATCCTGTCAGGGAGAATGGTTGATATTGGTGAATCTTTGGTCACAAATTTCATATCATAGGCAACTAGCAAATTCACTGCATGGTGATCCACCATACATTCAAGCAAATACAGTAAAACCTTGTTAATCCATACCCTTTTACTCTGGATTTTGCTTAATCCAAATAAGCATCCTAAAAAAAATTTGTGAATTGCTAACTTATAGTATTGCACTAAGACAAACTTAAGGAAATTGTCCATCTTATTTTTGCACGGACTGTACAACAGGAATTTTTTAGGAATACTAGGAATATATCAGTGACAATGGTACATTGGGCTGCCCTCCTTCCCACACCCTTGCTGTACCTGCAATAGGGCTTGCAACTCTTGTCAGAAGGGTTAGTTAAGTATTTACCTTTCTCAGTCATTAAACTAATGAAACAAATTGAGTGAACAATGTTGTTTAGTAAACCTACAATATCACTCGGGAAATGCAAGCATAAATCTGAAACTGAAAATTATCAAGTCTTAAAAATGACGCCACTCTTGCGTTTGGATGTGCAGAATGTATGTGTTTCTGATTTCAGATATATGATTTTAAATTTTGCATGTGTAGTAAACAGTATTTCGAACTCTACAATGACTAATGCATGGAAGAAACTTTTGTAAGATGACAGTGTTGAATTAGACACAAATACAATTCAATTAAATTACTTTCAACAAACACTGGTTGGGAGTGGTGAGAAAGCTGTCACAGCGAATGAGATCGAAGACTGGCTCAACAGAGATAAACATGATCCAGGCTATTACTGACAAAGAAATTGCGGAAAGTGTAGGCAATGCAAGGGACACTATTATGTGTTTCAAATGGCAAGAGTTCTCGCCTGTAGCGAATCAGACACGTTAGAGCCTTCAGCGTTGCCACCTCGTTACCACCACTATTTTTATATTTCACTCTCTCTTGCACACTTGCAAGTCTTCTTGGTACTAGACATAAGGGAACATAAACTGAATTTTCCAAAGTTTTATAATAATGCAGTTGTTGAAATTACAATTACAATATGGATATTCTATATTATGCACGTAATTGTGTATATTACGCACATGGTTTAAATATTTAGTTTAAAATTAATTATAGTTTATGAATTATTTATTTTTCTAATCCAACGAAAATGCCAGTGGTGCATCCATATAGCTGTGAATGTTACTTACATTTACCCCTTCACCGATATGGGTGTCATATGACGTCCAAGTTAAAATGCCCCAAACCAATATGGACGTGTATGGACGTCCTGCGCATACATGCATTTTATGCCCATTTAATGCCAATTATTTTAATCTTCCTATTTTACAATAAATTTAAATTAGTTCTATAAGGGATGTAAACATACCCTTAAAGGTTTCTTTTTGAATTGTACATGTCCAAACCTGGATAAACACCCAACGGCACATCTGCAGAGTCACACCAAATAATATTGGTTTCCTTGCGAACTTCTTTTTTGCAACACACTAGACATTTTCAAAATGGTTGCGACTTTTTTGGTTGTGGGTGGTATCCTTTTAGGAAAGTGTTTTCTCTCAAGTATGAGGGTTGATTCTTACCTCCCAGTATAAAGAGGCCTCTGAGTATTATAATACTCAATTAGGATACGAGCTATTTATACGCGCAAGTACAGGTAGATGAATGTCTTGTATGAATTTACAGCTCTGAAAATTACTAAACAATTGTGCATGGTTACATCCAGTGGTATAAAAATACTTTTTTTACCATTTAACTGTTTTTCGTAAAGAGGGATAGCTAGTAATAGCTGATCCACATCACCCATATTTGACCCGCCATTGCCCCCAAAAAATGAAGTAGCTAACATGCCATCTGTAGACCAGTACACATCACTGCTACCTATATCCTAAAGATCTCCTTCTTAATTGCACAGTAAATCTTCCAGATTTTCTACAGTAATATCAGAAGCCTGTATACATCATACGCAAGCTAATTTATTTGCTACATTACGGGGATAAGCCATGGTTAACATTGAAATTTAACAATTTCAAATGTGCCATTCATTTAGCTCTTGATAGCTATAAGAAATCACTCTGAACACAGAAAGAGTATAAATAACTAAAATACTGAGCGAAAACAGCTGCATAAGGCTACCAGAAACTTTGTAATAACAGATCTGTAATAACAGATACTGACAGGGAGTTTTCTTTCCAGTGTGTGTGTAACACAAGATACACTTGTATGATTATCGCTTGGTATAGCATAAACTAAAAGCTAAAACCTTGAACAGGAGAAGTCGCTTGCATAGCTATACATACAGATATTCGTTCATATACACACAAAACAAAATAATTCAAATATTAGGCGTGCTTGGCACAAAGAATGGCTTTTGCTACAGTGAAACAAAATAGTGAAATTTCAACGATTTATTAATGTAATCTCTACTATTTTGTTACTGTAGATGTATACTACCTTTAATGGGTTTTAAACCAGTTTTTGTTTCGTTTAAATAACTTAATAAATATGGAAGATATGGAATTGTATTTATGATGCATTTTTACAGCATTTAACAATTTAAATGTCTTGTTCTGTTTATTGGGTATTCGTTTCCAGCCCCTGAAGGGTTTAAATGGCCATCGGTGAAGCGGTTAAGAGATAATTCGTCATTGTCATTGTTTTCATCATCTGAGTCCTGGAAATTTATGATAGGTTCCAAAATTTGATTATGTAATATTTCTGTCAAAAAGTCATTTTCTTGTAGTTTATCTGATGTCTCCAGCAGTTTTCCCAGTCTTGTGTTCCTTGTCAATTTCTTTGTGAATAAGTTGTTCAACGTCAGTCAGTTTAAATATATTATTTCAATTTGCAACATAATTTGAGCCCACATTAACTCAATTGCATTGTTCTGGCAGTAGTAAGGGGGAAGGTGGATCGTGTCTCATTGATCCAGCTGATATACTGGTTTTTAAATGGAAGAGTAACTGAATATGCTGCTTTGAACTCTCTATAGTAAGTAGAGATTATCATAAACAAAGATAATAATGTGACCAGACACATTCTGCCAGACCAGCAGGAGGTGCGTTGTTTCCTCTCATCAAATTTAACAAACACCTTGGCTTATTCAAAATATTTCTTTTATCACACCATGTCAAATGTTTACGTTTCAGCTCTGAGTAATTTCAAATATACGTACATGCATACATGTCAACCAATGATATTCATTACAGTGCGCAATGCTTTTTTTATAATACAATAGTACTTTATTTTTATTCGGAAAACTACGAGGCATGTTTTTTAAGTCAGTACCGTTTTGCGATTCTGCCGCCGCAGCGCTACGGTTGGCATTCTGAGCATGTGCATTGGTTACCTACATCTCTTGTCTACGCACTGATGCCATTACAGTCTGATTCTTCGTTATATACGTTGGTTACTGAGTGTTTAAGATGCCTCCGACAATCGTGAGTCCCGCCGATTGTCCGATTGTGAAGTACGGGTTATTATACGATTTCTTAGTGCTAAAGGCGTAAAACCAATCGATATTCATCGTGAGATCTGTGAAGTTTATGGACAAAACATTATGAGTGATGGAATGGTAAGGAAATGGGTGAGAGCATTTAAGGATGGCCGCACAAATGTGCATGATGAAGAACGGAGTGGATGTCCTTCGGTCGTTACTGAAGATTTGGTGCAGAAAGTGGACGAAAAGGTGAGAGAAAACAGACGCTTTACAATTTCATAATTGTGCGACATTTTTCTCAATATTCTCGTAGTGTTTTGTATCGCATTGTGACCGAGAACTTGAAGTACTGGAAATTGCGTTCACGTTGGGTTCTGACAATGTTGATGGATTTGCACAAAACCCAACGTTTAGGCAGCGCATTGACTTTCCTTGAGCGGTACCACAATGATGGTGAAGATTTTTTAGACCAAATTGTTACTGGTGACGAAACATGGGTGGCCTACGTCACACCAGAATCGAAACAACAATCCATGGAATGGCGACATTCATCATCACCCACAAAAGTGAAGTTTAAGCAAACAATTTCTGCCCGGAAAATTATGTGCACGGTTTTTTGGGACAGAAAAGGAGTATTGCTAGTGGAGTTTCGGCCTCGTAGTGAGACAATCAATGCTGCGTCTTATTGTGAGACATTGAACAATCTGCGCCGTGCAATCCAGAACAAAAGACGTGGCAAGTTGAGTAAGGGTATCGTTTTGCTGCTTGACAAAGCCCGTCCACATGTGGCTAATCGGACCAAAGATCTCATCAAATCTTTTCAATGGGAAACTCTAGATCATTCTCCATACAGCCCTGATCTGGCGCCCAGCGACTACCACTTGTTCCTGCACTTGAAGATACATCTGGGCGGTCAGCGTATTCAAGACGATAACAAAGTCAAAACAGTTGTGATACAGTGATTAACACGTCAGGTGGCAGAATTTTATGAGGAGGGTATTCAAAAACTGGTGCCACGTTTTGACAAGTGCCTCAATATTCACGGAAATTATGTAGAAAAGTAGATTAAGGTACAGGCTTTTAATGTAAAAATAAAATTATTGCGATATCTATGCACGTCTTTTTTTAATTCCAAAACGGTACTGACTTATAAAACATGCCTTGTATTTAAGCTAAAAGGTTTTTACAGTTATGTTGAATACATTACTCTCTCCTTCCTCATGGATCAGTTTTTGCAAAATCTGAATTTTTGCCTTAGCGCAAATAGTATTTATTAGAGATTGATTAGTTTAGCGCTCGTCACACACCACATAGGGGGAATGCAATATGACAACACCGCAGGACTTCGATTAGTTGCTCACCTAGTAGCACTCAAGGACAAACATCATCTCATTTGAATAGTAGCGAATCTGAGACTGAGGATGCGAATTTCGGAATGTCGAAAGTGAAATTAAGAGATTGTTAAACAGCATCTGAAATATGTAATAGAGTTTGTTGAGAAAACTGATAGTAAAATGATTTCAGCATACTACCATCATATAAGAAGTCTGTGATATTGTGAAAGAGATGTGTAATAAACCCCAAAAGAAAATTAACAGTTTCTTCAAACCAAGCAAATAAAGATTGTGCAGTTAAAATCAGGTGGGCCTATTGTAGCTTACATACTCTAATTTGATAATTTGGACAATATTAAGCCCCAATTGATCCGGATTAACAAGGTTCTACTGTACTTTTTATTGTTTAAACAACTGCTATAGCATGATACTGACAAGTTCATACATGTCCTTATGTACTATAAAAAGTAATTATATTCACATAATATTTTTTAACTAGGAATGATTTCAAATTAAGCAGTAAGTGCTTGGAATAAGCAGCACACACAGGAGGGTAAATGTAGGTCACATGATCTGCTGGTGCAGAGCAAGTAATGAAAGTCTTAATTAAATTGATTGGGAGTCGATTAATAACACAAAACAACACTCACTTTTAAACTTTCCTGGAACATGTTTCTGAGGCCTTCCCTATCAGTCGATGTCCGGCTGAAGATAGAGGGAAGGCCTCAGAAACATGTTCTGGGAAAGTTTAAAAGTGAGTGTTGTTTTGTGTTATTAATCGACTCCCAATCAATTTAATTTATACAACAACACTGTTTTCAACACTTCCATGAAAGGATTTAATGAAAGTCTTCTTTCTCCTTCTCCCTCTTACCACAGTGGGTTTCCCCGTTACACCTTTATATGTGTTCCCAACTACATTTACATACATCATGCAGAAATAGCTCTGAAATATTTAGTTGTGGTTAACAAGTTATTCCAATGCAAACAAGATTTGTATGTTATGAAGCATGTCCATATGCATACCCATGGAAGGTTTACAGATGCAACTTCAAATAATTATGACAAATATCTTACTCTGGACAAAGGAAACTTAATTGGAAGGATCTCCAAAATAAACTGAAAACAATTCCAGATTTATCCAGAAAATCATCTGTCGCAATGTGAAAATTAATCACAGGCCATAATTGTCCGAGTGGACATCTGTTCAAGATTGGATTAATGACTTTCCTACAGTGCACTTTATGAACATTGATCACCTGACTGCATGTGAAATTCTTAAAAATAAATAACATCTAGTCTCTAAATAATGGGAAGCAGGAAAAAGAATGATTCTATTATCAAATTCTGAGCATTAGGCACACACACGTTGAATAATTAAAAAATGTACCTATAATACTATGCAAAAATTAGGTGACACAAAATATGTTCTTTTAATGAGCTCAACATTTCTCTTGCAGAAAGTTTTTGTCTAGGTTTTCTAGTTATACAGATTTGTAAGCATTCTGTATAAAAAGGACTGACCAGCTATTCACAGAAATTTTAACATTTAATTTGCCAGATATATTGCATTTCAATCAAAAGTAATACAGACATTTCCGAGAAAACAAAAAGATAACATAGGGTGGACAGGAGAACTTTCTTGAAAATCTTTACCTAGCATGTTTAAATAAAGTTGGACTAAGTGGAAAATGTTCATTTTTAGACATGTTCACACATGTTTCTGAAAAGAATGCTTACTTTGGATCAATAAAAAAATATAAATACAAATTCAAATACTTGGATCAAGTAGACTTCACAATTCTTATTTATTGTGAAATTACATATTAAATTGTTTGATAATCTACAATACTTTCTGTACTACTATGCATAGGTGAAGAGACGAGTAAATGTGGCAGTCAAGGCTGATGATGGAGACAACAGTCTCAAAGGATATTATTGTACTTTTTTTCTTTAAAGAAATTAACCTAGAGTGATTGAAAACTATTCACTTAAAGTAGGTATCTTTAAGGATGTGTGATATTTTAGAGAAAATTTCTCTCACCTCATGTAATCCTTCAAATGAAATAATATTTGATTAGCATTCTATTATTTTCATATTTTTCAAATGGGAAGAATTTTGTTCTCCAGTGAAACAGACACTATTACTTATATACTGTTACTTATATAGTGTATCACAAATATGAGAACTCCTAGTGGTTTTCATGACGGTAAATTGGCCATGATAGCTCAATGGGTAAGAGCGACTGGATGGAAACCAGGAGATCCATGGTTCAAATCCCAGTCGTGGCATTGAATTTTTCAGTTTGACTCTATCTATAGCACAGTTAATTCTTTAGCTGGACATTTGTTCTTTTCGTGTCCTTCAATAATCTTTAATTCTTTTCTCCAGTGATAATGTCTTATGTTTAGAGCTCATTTTACAAATTTGTTAACATGCAAACTATGTCTTTAAAAGTCACCAAAGTTCACAGCTTTCTTCCACTCGTACCTCATCACTTGTAACAAAACTGAGAATGAACAAAGTGCAAAACAGTTCTACCCTTACCATGTGTGTTGGAAGAGAGTTGAGAGAGCTAACGATTTGTTTCCACTTTTCCTCAAGAGATTACAGATTATGACTTTATGGTTCATGGAACTTTGGTGTAAACACACTCACTGTCAAAATTATTGCACTTTTTAAAATATGTATGTTGTAACCCATTACAAATAAAGTAATCTGTTTTAATCACGGTTGTTTACGCAAACAGTTCCCGAAAAATATTTCCGTTTCTGCATTAGGCATTTTTCTGGTTTAGAGTATAACATTACATGGGAAATTGCTCCATTCAAAAATTAATTTTCTGTTTTTCCAGGTTTACAGCATATAAGGGGACCATTTTAGGCAGGTTTCACTCTATTAGTTTGTATTCAAGGACTACGGAAAATCACAGAACATTTTCAAAATGGCCTCCATTAGCTCCAATGCATCCATCAATTACCATCACATGGACTTCCTAATGCACTGAGTTAGGTCCGGAGAACTTTGTATTGTCTGGCAGCCTTCCACTATATAAGCACAAAGTATCTACATCTGAGACCTGAAGCAGACACCACAGGTTTCTGATAGTATAATATAAGAGAGGGCCAATAAAACTATATAAATTATTAACAAGCACAATGAATAAGGAATATCAGAAGTAATATAAGAAAGAATATTTAATCAGAAAACAGAATGTAGACCACAAGTAAAGAAATACAGTTAAATTTAAAGGGAGTCGATTAATGACACTAAACAACACTTACTTTTAAATTTTTCCGGAACATGTTTCAGAGACTTTGCCTCCATCCTCAACCGGCCATCAATTGGTTCTCATTGGTGTAGTTGACGATATTTTGTCATAGGTCTCCTCTGGTGGCAGTTCGAGGAACTTGCTGAACAAATCTTTTTGGGGGATGTCGAAATTGAATACTTTGTTCCTATTTTTTGAAATGAAGATTTGTTCGGAACCAAAACTACTAAAACATGCATCAGGAAAACAAGAACTAGCCACGTGGGAACAAATCTTCATTTCAAAAAATAGGAACAAAGTATTCAACTTCGACATCCCCCAGTAAGATTTGTTCAGCAAGTTCCTCGAACCGCTACCAGAGGAGACCTATGACAAAATATCGTCAACTACAACAATGAGAACCAGTTGATGGCCAGTTGAGGATGGAGGCACAGTCTCTGAAACATGTACCAGAAAAATTTAAAAGTGTTGTTTAGTTTCATTAATCGACTCCCTTTAAATTTCATTTATTATAACAACACTGTTTTCAACACTTCAAAGAAAGAAATTGTAAAGAAATACAGATGTAGCCTCAGTGAGAAAGGGTCACTTATCACTAGCTTCACTGACTAAACAATGAGACAATAGAGAGGCAACATTCTCCAACAGGGCAACACACTTAGGAATGCACAACAATTGAGAAAATTGAAAGGTAGAGAGGATGTGTACCATTATGATGCCAAGGGTCATACACACCGGAGGGAGCTGAACCAAACTGAGGCATAGAGAAATGAGCATATGAAAGACCAATCAGGTTAAATTTAAGAAAAACAAACTTCCAATAAAAGATAGAATATATCATATGATAGGGGTGAAATAGAAAAGAGGTGGAGAGCCCGCCTAAGGACAGGACACGAGAAAGTGAGGCACGTCATGACACTCATAGTTTAACTCTTCTACAGTACACCCTTTGCTGAACCTCGTAAAGGAACACTTGGAAGGAAGACTATGGGAGGAGAAAAAGCATGTGACTTAGCACTGTGATATGACAGAGTTAGAATTAAACTTAGGAGTAGGTGTAGAAAGGTGAATTCAGGAAAGAGTACAGGAAGGCGCAATATAATTGAAGTGACGAGCAAGCAAGAGAGAGTGCGACCTAACAATGTGAATGTCAAATTAATAAACTAGTAAGAGAAACCAACCCTCGGAAGCATTATTGACTTAAGCTAAAACACAGGACCCTGAGAGAGATCCTTTGTACTCATCGTTACCAGATGGCAGAGAAATTCGAGAGCAAGTCAGGGAAATAACTTGTTCTCCCACCACCCCAATGTACATCAACTTCCCATCCTACATTAAAACATCCTACATTAAAAAGATTCCGAATGCAACCTATCACACCAAACCAGAGTTGTATAAACAGATTACAAATACTCCACAAATAAAAATCTACTGGCTTTAAGTCAGACGAACATGTAGGCCATCTAATTGGTCCACCTCTTCCTATCCAGCTACCAGAAAACCTCAGAAATTAATGGATAGAAAGCCTGAAAAGAGGAGGAGCTCCATCGTGCATAAAGTACATGTCTCTTGTATTGCTAATGGAGTGTCTTGCAACAAGACAGGTAATTCTGTACCTTCATCCATTAAGACGCTGTTGTAGTACATGTGGTCCCACTAAACAGTCACCAATAATCCCGGCCTAAACATTAACGTAGAATCAATGAGCACCGTAGTAGTGGAGGAAGAAAAATGTTCATTTAGTCACCAAGCAGCTGAGGATGAAATCGAATGATCTTGAAAACGTTTCAATTATACATCAATGTTAATGGTTTGCTGGAACCATTGCATGCAGATTCACGGAGCCCATACATGCACAGTGTGAAAATTCACAATTCTATCCCAATAAAATAAAGCATCATCTGTAAACAACATACTTACCATAAAGCGAATGTTTACTACTGTAAAAATAAAGCAATGTTCTGTTGTAAGGTTATGGCTATACGACAGCTAAGTATTATGCTGAGTTGTAGAAAAGTGTTTTACCATGAAATAAACAAATTCCAGACCTATGATGGATAGAGTTCATATAACATTTCTTTTATTCTCTATATGCAAGAAATGTTTTCCAAAAGTTTTGACATGCCTTTTTGTTACACTATGTATACTTTTATTGGTAAGATTATGTAATTCATTAATACTCACATTCATGTCACACTCAATGATGCTCACTGCTGGACCTGGTTTTGTTTCCAGTACACATAGTTCATATATCCTTTGGTTATACTTAATGGCTATAACATCGCCTGCAGTTAGACAGGCAAAACTCCGCAGACCATTCTCTAAAACTGCTTTGGGATTGGTTATATCCAGGAAATCTTCAGATTGTGGTTGGAACCGTGAAAAAGTAGCTACTGGTAGTGAAACACTTTCTATCTGGAGGTAGTCACCCTCCTCCAACAGCAAGTTGTGCATCATCTATGGAGCAGCAAAGATATATTACATTCATAAAGAGGTGAGAAAAGAAAATATAACCTTTCAAATAAATAAATCATTTGAATTATAGGGATACACCATCAAATGGATGTTACTTTTTCTGTTTTATTACTTTATCTACCATGCATTTAGTAGATAGAAGTATTGTATCTCATACAAAAATTTGGTTTCCAGATTTCACGAGAAATACTTCACGGACCCCTGAATAAATGAACAAACGAACGAATGAATAAACTAACAAGAAAAAGCATTTTTAGAAAGAAGTTCATGTATGTCTGCCAGATAATGTCATATGACCACCAAACTTGGTATTTAAGTTCAGCAGCTTTCAAAATGTGACCTAAAGAGTTTCAAAGAAATCTACATGCATTCCAAATTTCCCTTTACGTATAAACCTTTTCAACATTTTAGATCTTTGCAAAGCAAATGAAAATCCATGTTATCCAGAGAATGATGGAAAAATTATAAAAAGACATGTATAACATAATGAAAATATTTTTAATGGAGTTAAGAAATTACAATCACCATGTTTTTACCTAAAAACACATTCACTGTACGTACTGTAATAGTCTTCATTATTTGCACTGTACACAATATTGCTACAAACTGTTGGTAGTAAAAAATGTCAGTGAGCTTCTGCTGTCTTAGTTCAGTGCATCACTTATGAGCAGCGTTATCTCAAATCCACTTTAACATTAGAAATTCATTTGGCAATGTTTTGATTTGACTCTCGAAATAAAGCATCAAATTCTCTATGTTTATTATTGCTTGTGCCTGGGTCATAACCACAGCTGGTTCATAAATACTGTCTGAATCTGAATACTCTTTGTTTTCATTTTCAGCAACACTGCATAATGCAATAATGCCTTCCTCTGATAGGTTTATAACCTCCATAACCATCAACATTTTCTTTATCAACATCAGAACAGCCATTGATACTTTTAAAAGTTTCTATAACATTTTTTAATTGTTTTGTAGTAAGTCACGCACGCTAAACCACAACTTTTTCCAGGTCTTTATCAAAGTTTCTCTTCCAAGCTGGTTCCAGCAAATACTTCCTCTTAATCTAATTTAAATAGATAATAGGTAAAGCTAAAGCTTCTTTCAAAATTTAATATGTATGCTTTTGCTCAGGTACTTACCATAAAAACTAAAATTAAAAAAATTAGTAAAATATCTGGCTGGAATTGGTGCGTATGTCATTCTTTAAACCAGAAAATGACTTGAGAGACTATACACTGAGAAAGTTCATGAACAGTTTTTCTTTTGCCTATCCTTTACTGATTCTAAAATGATGGTTTGAGTCAAAGAGTAATTTTGCAACAGCACACCTCCTTGTAGCCGAGTGTAAAATTCACACCTGATGGCTAAAGTCAAGTCAGATTATAGAGTAGATTATTTGCAGTTTTTTCAATTCTGCTGCAGAATTACTGTTGCATATGTGAAGAATAATATTCTGCAGCAAATGGTGTTTACTTTTCAAATCAGATCTTTTATGTATATTTAGTAAAATATTTACAAAAGCAAAAGCAATATTATAACTTGAATATTTATTATAATTTACTGTACACTTAATGTCAAACCAAATAGGTGAAGCTTTTTAAATTATCAGATACAACAAAAAATTGATGATTACTGAAGCTATCGTTGAAGAAATAAAGTAAGATGAGTTCTTTTATCCTACAATTTAAAGAAATGTTACAATACAAAACAAAATAAATAATTATTATTAAACATTAAATGAATGGGACTAACAGCTAAACTATTTCTATTTGAAAATTTAATAAAATAAAATAAAAACCATATATATGGCCAGTAACAGTTTTTATTTTGAAAATATGATCATGTGTGAGTGAGCAAGTGACAGATACCATGCATTATATAGAATAAAAATAAGTATTTCAGAAAGTAGAGTGCCACTATTATTAAAATTAGGCAAATGAGTCAACCTTGCATACAGTTTTCTCCACTTACAAGTTTTTTATGAAGACTAATTTCTGGGAACTTCTTCCCTATCCTCAGTTCTGTCATCAACTGATGGTGCAATTTATGGAGAAAAATGTATACAGGTTGGTATACAAGTGTATACAAGTTTTTGGTATTGGAGAACCAGATATTTCTATACTATGTTGTCTTGTTTTCCCTCAGGATCATAATGATGCAGCCATGACACCGGTAATAACTGATTTCAAAAACGCATCCCTTCCATCAGCAGAGATGCAGCACCTTAAGGCTTGTCTCCATTTACACAGCCTTTGTTCGTGACTCAACAGACATGGCACCCTATGAGTACAAACTTGGATCATATGGAGATGGCCATGCAAATCGTAAAGATACTGCCACATGAAATTCTCAACACTTTGCAGAGGTTACATAATGTTATCTGTCAATCCTCATGGACAATCACAATAGCTCTACTAATGTTGAAAGACCAGGCCCACCTTGCTCAACCCAGACAAGTTGGCCTTCTTTGAAGTTCTTGAACCATCTAAACACTGTTGCACAAGGTAGTGTCTTTGCACCATATGCATGCTTCAGCTTTTTGTAAGCTTCAGTGGTACATGGTTGAAACGATAACAGAATTTGATTAAACTGTACTGCTCTCTCACATCACCTCCAGTATCTGGTATGCGAAATGCACATAGCATCTACAAAATAGTTATGTTCCAGATAGGAAACTATCATGGAAGCTATGGGAAAAAATCAGTTTCAGTCTTTGTTTATCAGCCCTCGTATTTAAGGACTGTTCCTTTATTTCTCGCAATGACTGCTTCCTTGATACAATTTTCTCCTGACATTCTTTCTGTACTTCCTCTCCTCTCTCCTAGCCTCTCTCTCATCTGTTGTTTCCTATTTTTCAACTGGTTATCCGCTCCTTTACCCGATCCATGTGCTCTGATGGATTTTGCTGTCATATTCACTTTTAGCATTTCAAAGTTCCATGAACTCTGTCTATTCTATGGCCTCTCTTCCTGTTGCTTTCACTTCCACCTGGCTATCAACAGCCTAAAGTTATGAATGTTTGCTCTTTTTTTCTTGATTTTGCTAAAGCTTTGTTCAATTAGTTGCCTCATTAATGCTCGTATCATAAATCCTTATTTATATAAATGTCTCTTCATTTTAGTTTCTTTGCCTGTTTTAACACTTTGTTTGAATTGTTTGTTATTAAATTTTCCTATGGTTTTTTTCTCCTACTTCTTTTTCCAAATCTAAAAGCATCACACAAATCTCATTCCTATTCCAAAACTTCTTTCCAGCAATTCCCCTACCTCTTGTCTTGTGCCAATTTTACTTCTTTCTTTGATCCCTATCTAATTACCATTATTTCTTGTATTTTTCTTCTTCTGTTCTTCATTTCCATCATTCTCCTTCCAACTCTTCTCTTTAAGCCAGCATTTCTCTTAAGCCTTCAAGTTTTCCATTCACTATGCCTCATTAGAAAAAGTAAGAGAACTTAACGTGCAGTAGAAACAATAAAGTTCCATTTATAGTCTCAGAAACTATTTGTAGTTGGTTTATTAATACTCGTCACTTACTTGTTTATTTTTATGAGAGACTAGTTTCAAAGGCCTTCGCCTCCATTTTCAATCTCTTTCCAACTGGCATCTGTTGTTGTCTGCTCTCTATCTGGTGGTGGAACTATGAACTTCTTTGTCAAATTATCTACTGGTGGGATTTCAAAGTTCATTACGCGATCCTTATTTTTCCATATGAATACGTTCTCCCATGTTGTCAATTTATTTTGGTTTATCACTTCTTTTAATAATTTTGGATTTGGATCAATGTCATGGTTTTCATTCCAAAAGTGAAATGCTACTGCTGACTTATCTTCTTGTTTCAAAACTAGTTTTGAAACTAGTCTCTCATAAATATAAACAAGTAAGTGACGAGTATTAATAAACCAACTACAAATAGTTTCTGAGATTAATTTTGACATCACTGTTACTAAATTCCTCCAAACACATATTCCATTTATAGGTTTATTTTAAAAGTGAATAACTTAATATTTCCTGCCACAAAATATACTGTCTTGTTTAGTGTTTCTATGTTCAAAATCATGAATACTTTGTCAAAAATATGAGTATACACAACATTAATACTGCATAAAAAAAATGAATTCATGCATTTAGTTACGTTATCTGCTATTGAAAAGGAGTTTACTATAATGCATTTGAATATTTAATGCTTTCCAGGCAATCTGAAGTTACTATCAATACAAAAAAGTATTAAGTCTGCTCTTATAAAAATACCTATGCAGAAAGAAGGCCCTTGTTTCACTTATGAATGAACAGTGATAAATAAGTCAAAATTATATCTCTTATTGTTGTTGTTGTTTTCAGTGGTACTTTGCAGTTTGTTCTGTGTAATTCAAATCACAAAAGCTTACTCTCTTTTATGTTAGAAATTTTGGGATAGATGTATATTAAACCTGAACTAATAAAGTGTAATTAAGGATCATTGAGTTTTAGTTACACTAATTCTTTTAGCTATGCTTCGCAGCTTAGAGCCCTCAGTATTTTATTTATGTTCATCATCTTTAGTTGTGCTATATGTGCATTACAGTTTGTGAAAGTTCTGTTAGTCATAAAGAACTTTTCTTACAATAAGGTGAAATAGTGAGGTTTGCATGAAACTTGTGCAGTTAACTATCACTTATTTAAATGACACAGGTGCTAACAGTGAATGTGGGCGACTCTGTAATATTCATCTTAAGTTTATATAGTTTTTAATAATTTGTTTACCACTGTATTCATTCTTAAATGTGTTATATGTGAATGATTGGATTGTACAGAGTAACGTGTTCTATATCCTAAGCTTTGCTTTACACAGGATCTACAGAATTAATAAACAAAATAAAACTCCGCCACCAGACATCTTTGACAAATACATCATGCCATCTACTGACAACACGGAGGAGGAAAACACTACAATTTGCACTAGTCAAGACTCAGTTGATGATGGGAGCAACAGCTCTTGAAACATGTCCTGTCAAAAACACTGTGACTGAAGCAATGCGTCAATATCTTCTTGATTCACTTTTATTTTAAACAAAATAAAGTCATATATATATATATATATTGATTTTTGAAAAACCTAATGTGTGTGTTGGCTTGTATAAAAGTACAGGAGTTGCATACACAAGACAGATGCAATTAACGAAATAAAAAATATATTGCATAATTTAGAGACAGCAATAAAAAGCATAGTTTAATGCCCAGTAATCTTATCTATAATGCATTGGATATACAAACCCAGTATGGAAGATACACTTTTCCTTCATCTGCAACAAACTCAAGTACTCCACAATGAGTTATACGATTTGTCTTCTTATTGGTCAGCTTGAAAAGCATTGGATAAACAATATTCAGACGTGTCAGCTGATCCAATGCTGATGGAGGCATTATTACTGAAATAAATTTCATAAAATTGCTTTCAAAATGGATAGACAATACAACATTTGGGGCAGAGTTAATGAGTGTTAAAGAAGTTGCACCAAACAGCTGATTATGTACTTACTCTTTCCACCTCTTTCAACATCATGACGTTCATTACCAGGCAACATAGAGACCGAAAAACACTTATACTGTGTGTTAAACGGCCGAGGAATTTCAGGGAACATGTTAAATCCAAACTGCAAAGGAGAAAAAATGATAAAATAAAACTAATTCTAGCAATAGGTCATAATGAAAGGTATGTCAGCAACTTTCGCTTACCATTTTGCTATGCGTTTATATCAAAACTATTTTAGTAAGAAAAATTCTCTATCAGTGCCTCTGATAGCAATATAAAATGTGCTTACACTCAGATGAATTATTATTCTATCATAAGCACTCTCATAACCTCTTTCATATTGACATGACTTGCTGAAACTTACACAACAAAAACATATTTGGCTAAGTACTCCACGTTGGCATTACTGGTTTCTCTAGAATGACAATAAATCCCACAGAACACTTACAAGTTTGATATTCTGTGCTTAAACCCTAAATAATCACGTCAATTTTAAGCGAACACGAAACACGTCATTGAGTTAGTAGCCAGAATGGGGAATTAAAACATATTTTGTTTTACTACCTTCAATACCAGCAACATAATGTACAAAAGTTGGTAACAGACCCTGGGAAATATATTGAATACCTTCAACACATGGAATATAAATTTTACAATATGCAAAAGTAAAACGAAAATTTAAATAACACTCCGGTTAACACGTAAACAGTGCGATTTATACAACCTTCTTCACCTCCGCGACACAAAAAGAAGAGCACCGGCGCACAAATCTTGGGCGACGCATTACAGAGTAACAATTGCCAATTTCCCACATTGATAACAGGACAATTAATAAAACTAAAGTAAATAAATAGAGAGCAATTTTATCACTGCCACAGAGAGTGGAATGTTATTTAAGAAACAATGATTTAAAGTGTATCATTTGGTGCATAAAATTAAAGCCACCAATCGATACCTATTCTTTGCACTTTGTGAAGGTAATCTTATTATTTTTCTTTCGGGAGATAAAAGTTTAATAAAAGCTTGCCGTCAGTGTGTTTCTTTTTAATGCATGGACATTTCCTATGACTTTATTTTGTTGCTTTTCTGCTTCGATTTCAAGAAATACGAAAAAAAAAATTAATCTAAGTGGTCTTAATACATTTGTACCTTCTTACACAGAACGCCTACTTTCTTTTTTTATTTTGTGGTGTTTAGAGCTAATCAATGTTAGAGCTGTGTAGCTACCACGTAGCTACTATGAATATTAATGATAATGTTATGGAAGTGAAACTATCTTCTGACGGGGTAGAAGTATGCTGATGGAATGAACTCCGCAGGAAGTATGATCAGTTACGGGAATACGAAATTCAAGTTTATATATTTATGTATGCTACAAAGAAAGTTTCTGATTGCTTTGCAATTACTTTGAATTCAGATGATCCTTCTGTGGTTAACCCTTCGCTAAGCTGAGCAGTATTCATACTTTATAGCATATTCTATGGTGCTAACGCAAGGTTGGTGTTCTGTGGCTAACACTTTGTGCTCCTTGGGAAATTGACGTCTATCAATTTGGCTACCTCGATCTAACATACCAATGTGGAAATTTAAACTAAAACTTTAAGAAATAAAGGTGCAATTTTTGCAAAATGGAAGGTAATGTTTATAATTATATTGAAACACTGAATTTGGTTTCTGCGGCTTCAGCCCTGGGAAATAATCTGGAAGTGCTCTTTGATCGTGCAACTAAAAGAGCTCAAAATATTGCAGTTATTCACGATGGCTACATAAATCTCATATCGGTGTACAACAAACAGGCTAAAGCTAAATATATTCCGTGTATTGAAAATGGTTCCAAACCGCGACATGTGGATACTGCAGTCACAAAGGTAATGCACAAATATTTATAATATTTAATAGGAGAATGTGATAGTGGTTTTGTGTTTACTTAGGTACTTTCATATTCCTGCATCTTTTAGCACCACGCAGACCTATATGTTCTGTGGCAGACCTATGACTCAGACATTCAATTCTGTCAATAAGAAGCATTGGTAAAATTTTCATTTGCCATGACCGAGAATAGTACCGCGTTGTCACTGCAGATGGCACTTCATGTTATTTATATTTGCAAAGACGTAAACAAATTAAACTAATTTTACACCTGTAGCTTTGAGGACACGTGGAACTTTATTAGTGGACAAAGCTGTGGACCAAAGCGAATAGACTTATCGGAAAATATATGCAACAACAAACATGTTTACGTCATCCAGACATCCTTCGTGCTCGCCTGTGGTTCCCGAGTTCGCGGGTTCAAACTCGACGAAGGGAGGATTTTGTCGGATGTAAAAATTCTTAGCATGGCTGATTTAATGTAAAAGAACCTCAAGTCTGATAAATAGGCCTCTGAGCAAAATTAAAGGTCTTTCTTGCCCAAAATATAATTGGACACTGAAAACTACAAGTTAAAACAGCGTCCATAAAAACTCAATTTAAATTTTGTCATCTGAACATGCAAGGAGATTGTTGTTTGCTAATGCTGTGGATCTTGGACTTCATCCGTTCTCCGTCTGGCATCCTAATAATATTAGTTGACATTAACTGAGGATGTTAGGAAGGACCTAACGAAATGCATTCTAGGTAAACACTAGCAATATATGGAGCACTGAGTACTTGTTCGACTCAAAATTATATTAATTTTGTGCTTCACTGTATCATAGACCATACTCATAGGAATTTAACATTAATGTTGATGTTTGCACATATTATAACATATGTATCTCTCATATGCTTATTCACGTCATTCATGGATATATGGTCTCTTCATTTTACATTTTTGTATTAAAAGTAACAATGAGTCTCAGTAAGTAGTTTTTGTCTAGTTTTGAAAGTTGCAGAATCTTTGTACTAACAGATCTTAGATTATTTTTCTTCATTCTGGTTTCTGCAGCAGCTTTTATAAATTATAAGTAGAGTATCTGTATCTCATGTTCTCTATCTTGTTGATTTGTAGACCAGTTGCAGTGGAGTATATTTGCAGACTCAAAAGTTTCAAAAGAATGTTGTCGTGACGTTTTCTAATTCTTTGAAACTCTCATATTGGAAGTGCATGTTTATTCAAATTTGATGCAGCACCAAATAGAGTGGTATAGTAATTATTGCTTAACTTTCTAATATTTAAAACTCTCATATTGGAAGTGCATGTTTATTCAAATTTGATGAACCACCAAATAGAGTGGTATGTAATTATTGCTTAACTAACAAACCATATATTTTGGTCAATAACAGATATTCCTAAAATGAATAGTTTTTTAGTGGCGAAGTATATAATGAAGCACCGCTTCTGCAAGAACGTCTGGAGAAAAAGAAGAAAAACAAACTTCATGCCAAAACAATATTTTATTTGCTCTGTATACATTTTCAAAATTTATTCGTGCCCACCTTGGTAGCGTGGTGATAGAGTATCTGCTTCACGTTCAAGAGGTCCCGAGTTCGAATCTCGGTCAGGGTGAGTTACCATGATAAGGTTTTTTTCCAGGGTTTTCCCTTATCCTGAAAGACGAATGTAAGGTAACTCTAAGCTCTATGGACCCTGGGCTTATTTGAGCATCATTTCACCCATTCCATTCATCGTCCGATATGACTTAACGTTGGTGAAACATGTCCTCAAAATAGGTACGAAAGTGAAGCAGATGTGTAAAAAATACGACTCATCTAAAATTTAATAATTTTTCGCTTCACTGTGGTGTTCCAATACAGTTAAATCTTGATATATTTAACAGCTGCTTAGATTCAAGTGATCAGTTCTGCAAGCTCATTCAATACAAATATTTCTGTATTTACGCATTCATGACCTTGAATACCATGCTTTCCAGGTTTCTGGAAGCAATTGCGACTCGATTGTTAGGAAGCAGATTGACTGATTTAGTCATCTGAAGTCTCTGTAACATGTGAAAAAATGTTTATTTTTTGTTCTATGTGGCACTTTTAAATACAACTGTAAGTATATTTCAATAGCATTAGCAGTAGTATTTCACATAACTTGGTATTTAGTGGTGACAAATAGGAAATTCTTGTGAAGTTTTAAGTTATAAGCAAAAGTGTGTGAATTGCATACTTAATCCATTTCCACGGTGTGGGCCAGTTGTTGGAAAAATTGAAACGGCTGAGTGGAGAGGTTAAGCAGGAATGTGTGCAAGAATGCGTGACTGGTCTTGCAATGCAAGAAGGGTCTACGTGTGATTGTACAATAGAAAGAGCATTGGAGAGCCTTATTTCTTTGAGTCATTATTCGCCCCCTAGAGTCAACATGAAAAGTTCAATGCCACTCTATCTATCAAAAATCTTAGCCTATATATGGCTAGTGTGAAGAAATTATTAATTTTCATCAATTAACTAAAATAATAAAGAGTTAAATGATGAAGCCTCGGACTCGAGTACTTACGATAGTAAGTCACCACAAATAGTGTATCTGGAATGCGAGAGTCCCTAGTGGTTTACTGGGAAAATATACAAGTCAAATGGAGAATTTAGTGTCATTATGGCAAGTTGGCCATGGTAGCTCAATGGGTAAGAGCGACTGGATGGAAACCAGGAGATCCGTTGTTCAAATCCCAGCCATGGCATTGAATTTTTCATGTAGACTCTTATGTATCAAACACCCTCAAGTTTACTCTGAACCTCCATAATGATGTCTCTGTAATAAGGACTGTTGTATTTTGCAACCAATGTGTTTAAATATTAATTTTAAAATATTTTAAATTTGTGTTATTTGCTGAATTCTTGGAAATATTAAATAGGGAGCAACATCCAAAATATGCAATTATGTGCTATGTATAACTTCACATGCAAGCACAAAAGACAAAAAATGTTGCAAAATTTCGTTCCATATCACAAGTTCAAAGAAACTAAATATGCATTTGCTTACAAATCCAATGTCTACTAATCACTTATGACATTCACACATAATGTGAAATGCCCGCCTTGGTAGCGTGGTGGTAGCATGTCTGCCTCAGAGGTCCCGAGTTCGAATCTCGGTCAGGGTGAGTTATCTGGATAAGGTTTTTCCGGGGTTTTCCCTTATCCTGTAAGATGAATGTCGGGTAACTCTAAGTTCCATGGACTCCAGACTCATTTGAGCATCATTTCATCCATTCCATTCATCGTCCGATATGACTCAACGTTGGAGGCCGTAAATTACAAGGTTACGGTTATAATGTGAAATATATTTAGGGAAAGGTAATTTTGCAACAAAGCAGATCGTTTTGGATATAATTGCCCTCTTCAAATTTTGTAATGTTCAATTTTGTCCTGTAACTCAGTAATAAATTACTTTCAGAGCATGTGTTGTTTTGAGGTTTTCAGGATGTCCCTGAAATATTTACACCATTAAAGATGCAATCTGTGTATATACAACTAGGTTAAATTGAACTTATTACCTATTAATTCTTTCCTATATATGCTTCATGGAAGTACTACAAACAAAAAAGTATAATGGCATTTTGTTCTGGAATCTACTATTTTTTAAAATGATAGTTGTCCCAAAGTAGATGTTTAATTTGTCAAGAATGAATGTAGATAATAGTTGTTAATTGAAAAAGATATTTGTAGTTTGTTTATTGACACATCACTTATATTTTTATATTATCGGGGTGCTAGTTTCAGAAGCCATTGCTTCCATCCTCAACCTCTCTCCAGCTAGTCTGTTACTAAAAGGAGTGATAAACCAAAATAAACTGACAACATGGGAAAACATATTCCTATGGGAAAATAAAGACCAAGTAATGAGGTTTGAAATCCCACTAGTAGATAATTTGACAAAGAAGTTCATAGTTCCACCGCCAGAGAGAAGAGAACAGAAGACAACAGACACTAGTTGAAGAGAGGTTGAGGATGGAAGCAATGGCTTCCGAAACTAGTCACTTGATAATATAAAGATGTAAGTGACAAAGTGTCAATAAACCAACTACAAATAGCTTTTTCAATTAATTTTGACGTTACTGTTATTAAATTCCTCCAATCATGCATAATAGTTACTTGCAAGTATTACTAATCCTTGTTTCACATAAGCTTGCCCCTTATCTCTTAATGGTCATGTGACCTTATCACATCTCATTGGCTGCTGTTGTGGTGCAGACTGTTGTGCAGTAAAAATTAGTTCATTATTTAACATGATATGTCTTTAAATGTTGGAAGAGAATTGTCAAATTTATATTTTCGTAACTGTTTTAATTAAATATATTATGCAACAGCGTTGATTTATTTGAAATGCATGTTAATTCTTAAATGAAGTAAAGAGGAGGTTCCTTTTCTATCAAGTACATGGCACAATAGCACGTGATTTAGCGGTAGTGATGACATATTTGTTTATATGACTTATCACTGACCTTGTTTGAACTGGATTAGTCATATATTGCCATTCGACAGTGTGCTATGCCGAGTGCGAGAGATAAATTATTTTATTGATCGTTTATTGCGCGTGTACTTATTATATGTATAATGGCAGAGTGTAGCACTAGTTTTTCGCTGAAGCATCGCAAGGGAAAAGCTTTACAAACAGGCGAAAAAAGAATTGTGGTGCATGTGTTTAATGCACTCACAGAGAAGAATCCGTCTTTGTCAGTGAGAGAAGTCGAACAGCTGTGCTCTGAACTTACAGGTGTGTTAGATGCATAGGAACATCGCAACATGAAATTGAGACAACAGGAAAGTTTACCACTCTAGAGGCGATATTGCTGGGTGGCGATGACGTTATTTATGGACAATCAGATTGTACCAGGATACAAATCGCAAAATATACTACCTTGACGAGACTTGGATGAATGAAGAACACATGACAAGTTTGGCGTGGCACGACTTTTAAGACTGAAATACAAGCAATTTTGCAAGGTATGTGTGCTGGTTTTAAAAAATCCCAGTGGAAATGGCCAAAGGCCTTTCATTATAGACTTGTTCCAGTTTCATTGCTCATTCATTCAGTTTCAACTTGCTCAGTTTCAGTATAAACTTCATTATTTTTGCATGCCTTCATATTCTTATTTGTATGATTTTATCTTCCTGGCAATTATTATGACGTTTACTGCAGGTTTCAATGTGACGGGAAGGCACCGCCTATGGCCTATGGCACGAAAGCATTAGCCAATTAGGATGAGGGGGAAGGTAGTTGCACGCGGAGTGATACATGTCAGTTGGGCAAGGTTATATGAAACAGAGATTAGTACTTGCAAGTTGAGTACGGCAGCCTACTCATGGTTTCTCTGATAACTAGATGAATCACATACTGTCTTTAAAATATAATGTTGTTGTGGTACTTGGCAGAGTTGCAAACAGATTGAAATAGGTCATGCTCTGAACCTTCTGCTTCCGGTCATAAACAAGACAGCCTACTTCACTTCTCTTCTTTAACTTAAGGGTAACTAGTAATTTTGATTTTCCTAAATTCAAACATTATAAGTTAAATGTAATGTTTGGCAAAATAAGTTCATCTGGCATGCTATTGGTCTTTACTACAAGAGTGTTAAATAGGAGTAACATCTTTGACATCTAATAAGGGCTCAAATCGGTAGAGCACCTGCCTACCGTGCTAGGGGTCCCGGGTTCAATTCCCAGCGGTGGGGGTGGGGATTTTTCTCCGACCAAGATAATTTCCCATCTTCCCCAGAGTCTGAAATATGAATGAGAGTGTGAATGTGTGCGTGATGTAATGATAAAAAAAAAAAAAAAAAAAAACATAACGAGTTACCTTCAGTATGTTCCAAAGGAGAATGGCCGCCGATATGACCACTGTAGTTAAAGGCGGGGTATAAATGGAACAAGCAAACAAAAAAAAAAAAAAAAAAAAAAAGGGCTCAATGTTCTCATTTTCTTTCAATGTCAGAAAGATGATTTGATTGATTACATTACAGTACTATCATTTGCTAAAAGTATCTATATTTAATTACATAGAAAATGAAGCTAGCTACAGTGAAGCAATAAATATTACACGAATATAAATTTTTGTTACAAAGGCTTCACTTATCTTAAGAAATTGGTGTTAATATTTCTTTCTAATGGAGATCAATTTCAAAAACAAATTGTTTTCATCAACGGAGTTGACTGATGATGAAAACAATCTGTTTTTGAAATCAGTCTCCATTAGAAAGAGGTATTAACACCAATTTCTTAAGATAAGTGAAGCCTTTGTAACAAATATTTATATCTGTGTAATATCTATATTTAATGTTGACTGAGCTGATAAAAATATCTGTAAATTGTGAGTTCTGGTTACAAAATGTGTCATTGAAAGTTTCAGATGGAATTATTATGATGTAGGAGATAAAATGTTTGATTTTACTCATTAGACTCACCACCATGAAAGCAAAAGAGAAACATGTTTGCATGATGTCTTTCAACAGACAATGAAAGCAGCATCTTGCTACCATAGCCCAGCAAACCCAGCAACAATACCAACATACCTATTTCATAATTTCCTGTCATGGAACTGTTGAAAGAAAACATTGCTGTAATAAATTAAATTTAAAGTCGATTAATGACACTAAACAACACTTTAAAATTTCCCGAAACATGTTTTGGGTGCTACTTTCCTCCTTTGTCAACTAGATATTAACTGGTTCTCAGTGGTGTAGCTGGCTATATTTTGTCGAAGGTCTCCTCTGGTGGTGGTTTGAGGAATTTGCTGAACAAATCCTTTTGGGGGATGTCGAAATTGAATACTTCGTTTCTACATTTTTAAATAAAAATTTGTTCTCATGTGGACAGTTCTTGTTTTCCTGTTGTGTTTTTAGTAGTTTTGGTTCTGGATTTATAGTGTGGCTTTTTTCCCAAAAATGTGAGACAACTGCTGATTTTTCTAATTGTTTGTATTTTATGTTCCTAAAGTGTTCCTTTGCTCTTGTTTCTAAATTTCTTTCAGTTTTTCCAATATAAATTTGACTATATTTTGACAAAACATGTTCCAGAAAATTTAAAAGTAAGTGCTTAGTGTCATTAATCGACTCACCTTTAAATTTAATATTTCATGTTCTAGAAAAACCTAGAATACCTCCTCAGGAAATGGTCAGAAAAAATTAGAAATTTGGAGGTTACAAAATCTGATGTAGAATAAACAAATATTAGGACAATTTGATAAATCATGAAAAACTTCATTTTGTTAAACAAAAAAGCTCAATTTGTTTATACTGTAATATAATTTAATTATTACAAAGCAATGGTGTATATGCTTTGTACAGCACATATTTATATAGTGACGCTTAATTTTATAAAGATAGAGAAACTATATGAGAATGTGGTATAATAACTTGGACAAAACCGTTTGTTGGTTTTCTTTCTTAAGGCAATCTGGATAATTGGAATTCTACTGTAATGAGATCTGTAACATACAGGGTGTTAATGAACTGCACCAAAATAATTCCAGCAATTGTAGATGTCACTAATATAAGCAAGTTGAGATAGGCAATGCATGGTTTGCTGCTAAACATAATGCAGTTAATTGTTAACTTATCAGATGCTGATAACTTGTTATTTAAACAAGATGGGTGAAATTATTGCATTAGAATGTCTTTAAAACTGCTTCATGAGTATAGAAATATCAATTCTTAGTAGCTCATTATTGCCATTCTCAAGATTTAATGCCTCAAAGATCTCTCAAATATGGAGGAACTAATCACCTGCCAATGCCGCACTGAACAGTAATTGACTCCTTCTTACATTGTGTAGCAAGTGGTTTTTGTGTAACTGTACTGGTGGCCCAATCTGTAAAGCCAAAATCTGGTATTCCAAAAGTCAGTGGTTTGGCTCCTGTATGTAGCTAATTTTTTCTTTGTGTTCTTTATACATAAATACTAATAGGAAGAAATTGCGTGATTTTAAACTAAAGACATGAATCTGATTGGCCAGTGCAATAACACTACTATACTTTTTCTGGGATCATCTCAAGTCTCTGGTGTATGAAACCCCTTTTACCTCAGAAGAGGACCTAACTGCCCAAATGATAGCAGCATGTGAAGTTATTCAACACACACACAAAGAATTTTGGACAGGGTACAATGGTCGTTCGTTCACTGCTGTCAACTTTGCATTGAACTTGCAGTTCCTATAAAACTGTAGTAAAGTTTAGAGTTGCATTTCCTTTTTATTTTATGTAAGTTTGTTCATCCTTTAAACCACCTCCCATTTAGATGCACAGCATGCAGTATTCAACCTTTGTTAGAAAGTATTGTAATTAATTATACTGACAAGGTGAAAATACAAACAAAACAAAATTAAAGAAAAAACATAAAAATTAAGGAGACTCAAACTCTTTAACTTTTGACTCGAAAACTAATGTTATAACCATTGCGCCAGAGGGAGTGCTCCAACACATCTCTTCATTTTCACGTGTTGTGCACTCAAGTGTTATCAGTGGCTTACTGGCACTTAAGAAACTTATGGCCATAACTTCTACATTTGAACCAAAAGACCATAAGCCTCCTATCTCAAATTACTTGTTTTGGATATCTCCACTTGCTCTGAAAATATTTTAGTGTAGTTCATTAACATCTTGTATTATGTAAATTAATGTAATACAATCCATCCAAGCATATAGACTTATATGTACAGCTTATACATAAATATGCAGCACTGCCATGTAACCATGTCATGCTTTTGCTCACATGAAAATGAAATGAAATTTAATTTTGTAATTTACTGTTGATTTATAATGCCAAAACTGCATATAACACTACAACATGGAAGTGAAATAATCCTGCAGATAAAGGGTGAAAGAATGGATATAAGTGAATAAAAATGTGTAATACTTTTTTGTAATTAAATGCGCTATTAACTAGATATCACATTTAAAAGTAAAAGAATATGTGGTAACAGTACAATTTCTTGATTGTGTAGCCCATTTCTATTGACAATACAATGAACTATTCTAATGCTCTCTAAAAACTATTGACAATACAATGAACTATTCTAATGCTCTCTAAAAACTATTTGGTCCATCGTCGCATTCAGATGTTTTATCTTGGTGCATGAAACCAGAACATTTCAGGAAAAAATGAGGTTACTGTTCATGCACCATATGCAAACAATACCTTGAATTCTACATATCCATGTAATTACAGAAGATTTTATTTGGTATATTTAAATGTCCGAATATCCCACCTGTTCTATTTGAGAGAGTTATGCCATGGTAAGATAAACTCACGTGGAATTGGTACTGATGTTAAATATTTTTTAAGATTTTTGTGCCCACAATATATGCGTAGTTTAGAAGGTATGTTTTAATTGTGATGCAGTGCCATACTGCAGTGATATTTATATGATAATATAATACTTTACTTGAAATAAAAACAAGCATTCTAAAGGTAATGACATGCTTATGTTAAATACTTTATATAATAGTAATACTATTATTCTGTGTTAAGTTTGATAGTGTGATAGTAATAGTTATTAAACTGTAGAAAAGCCTAATTTATAATTGAATTTACACGCCACTGTATTATATGTGTTTGGAGGCATTTAGTAACAGTGACGTTAAAATTAATCTGAGAAACTATTTGTAATTAGTTGGTTTATTAATACTCATCACTTACTTGTCTATATTGATGAGAGACTAGTGCGAATGCCTTTGAAACTAGTCTCTCATTAATATAAACAAGTAAGTGACGAGTATTAATAAACCAACTACAAATAGTTTCTGAGGCCACTGTATTATGCTTGAATAAACTTTATATGCTACTGTTTATAGTTCTGACCAACATTAAAGTGTGATTAAAGTGTATCTATTTAATTTGTAATGTACTCGTTTTAAAATAGGACAGTCAAGAAATGTAAGTAAACAAAATTGACACTGCTGCTAATGCCAAATGAATTCCACAGTCACAGACTATTCATTATTTACTTGGTAGCTTTGGGAAACAAAACAGACCATAGTTTTAATTATTAGCATTTATTATCTTTACAAGCAAGTGAAAACATCGGGATTAACTTAAAGTATCTAAGCTTATCTCCAGGATGTAAATTTTAAATAAGAGTTTAGAGAAGGTGTTACATATGTCCACCCAAGCTTTATAACTTTTCAGCTACTTCTGAGTTTTGACATCTTGGCAGAGACACTTGGATTGTTTCAGTTTCCTCAACATTCTAAGAAAATGCACTGATGCAGCTCATCCACAGCTTCTATTTCACCCCTATTTTCATTGTTTTTAATGTCACCTTAGAAATAAAAATATAGGGAAATCAAGTCTGGTGATGTGCAAGATCAAGCCACAGGTGCAAATCGAGTAATCCAATGGTTCTGGAATATCATCAATTGACAATAGACTGAAAGAGTGATGTGAGGTGGTAGATGGTCATGAAGGTACCACATCTTCCTCCAGTCCTTTCAGATATCTTCCATCTGCTTAGGCAATTGGTACTTCAGAAACTGTCAATACCTTGTACCAGCCAAGGGCGGTGGTATAGCAAGTGGTCAAATAAGATGATCTCCAACCAATCTGGCTTAAGCGTTAATTGAGAACCGATTCTGAAAATTCTGCTGTTGTATAGTTCTCAGTTTCTGCACTGCCCACATATGTGTATTGTGAAAGTTTGCAATGCTACTTGGCTCAAAACAGGCCTTGTCCATCATCAACACTTTTGCTACAAAATCTGGATTTTGTGCAAACTAACAGAGCAGTCACTCAGAAAACAGTGCCGACAGAAAGTTATTTGGTAGTAAACATTGGACTCTTTATATGTGATATGGGCACAATAACTGTCCTTTAAAATGTTTAAGTAAGTCCAGTGCAACAACCTCATCTTGCAAGCAATGTGATTGCTCCAATCAGAATTTTTATTAACCAAATTTAACACTTCCAGTTCCATGTTGGTTTTATTGGTTCATTGTCAGCCTCTATTGTGACATCTTAAATTACATTACCAGTATCACAAACACATTGGCAAATGACAAAAAAATACGTAGCTAACTTTGTACAGTCCTGTTTGGAAATCTTTCAGCATAGAGCCATAAATCAGATTGAGAACTGCACTGTGTTTCTCCTTATATTAAGATCAGGTCCATATTCAGAAGTTGAAAATTGCAGTATTAAATAGGTATAAAAGTTTTCAGTGCGCTTCCACAAGAAATAAGGAGTTTGACTATTCTAGCATTTAAAAATAGATTGTACAAATTGCTGATAAGAAATCTGTTTTATTGTTTGCACGAGTTTTATGAACAATACAAGAGGGAATTGTAAATTGTGTTCTTAAGTATTGTGTGTGTGTGTGTGTGTGTGTGTGTGCGTGCGTGCGTGCGTGCGTGCGTGCGTGCGTGCGTGTGTTGGATGAAGAAGTCTATTGTAATTGTTTGTAATTACCAAATGATGAATAAATAAACATTAAACATGTTTTGTAACAGGATTTCTATCCTTTGTATTTTTTATCCCTACCTTCTTTAACTGACCTGGTCTTCTTGTGGATCTGACAAAGAGACAATTGCATGCAAGTAAGTAAATATTACCTGCAATCTACACCGATAATAGAAGAAAATAAAGACAGGTGATTCAGTGTTGCCAGTTCTAACAGAATTAAAGCTGCAACAAATTACAAACTTCTTAAATTTATTTGGATAGATGAGTCAAACTGAAAAATTCAGTGCCACAGCTGGAATTTGAAGCATGGATCTCCTGGTTTCTGTCCGGTTGCTCTTATCCATTGAGCTACCATGGCCAACACATATAAGGTGTATTTGTATTTGAAGGATTAATTTCCATTAATTAACTTTTCTTAAACTTGATTTACACAAAAACTGTTACTCTATAGACATACTTCCAAGGAAGAAAGTTATTGTTTATTCCATTTTCTATGAATATAGTTTTAATTTAAGAACCTTTAATCAACAGTAATCCAGCAAGGTGATGATACGTTTTTTGGATAAAGGATTTTTGTCTAGAAAACTAAATTCTGCAGGCTTATTTCACCTCCACTCCTATAGGGGATCTGGAATATGATCTTTGTTGTGAAAATTATATTGTACTCTTAATAGTGCAGAAAATAATCTAAAGAATTGTGCACTTGTTACATGAATAATTATTATACTTAATCATTTATATTTTTGTCCATTAAGTATTAATATGTTAAATTTTCTTAGTGCTAGTAAAATAATTCAATATTGAATCTCAAGATTCTTATGTTTAGGTTATGTGGTGTTGCATTAAAGAAGAGCAGTATTTTCTTGTGGCTTCAAGCCTGGGTTTACAAATTTATGATGAAGAAGGTCACATCTGTAAATTTTCCCATCCGTGCTTGGATTCGCCAGATGAAATAGGAAACTTGGCAAGGGGATTGGCAGTTGTTCAGGATGAGATTATTTGTGTTGGTTAGTCAAAAAATATGGGCACTGATTTTATATGCACTTGTAGTCCTGTGTGCCGCTTAGTAAATAGTTAACGTAATGCAGTACTTTGGATTTACTCAAAATATGCACGTCACAATTAAGCTTAAAGCAGTGCATGTTTGTGTGAAAAGTAATTGATTTCAAGTCCGCATTTGCAGCTTAGTTGCATTTTATAATGTGCTATTAAGATGCAGCATTCAAAATAATAAATGCAAAGCTTTTATATGCAATTCTGCTTCCATTTTTGTGTTATCTATTACAATTTTTCTCATTCTCTTCTTTCTCCCTCTTCATTTCCTGTCACTCTCTCACTCTCAGTTCTTTTGCAAATCACTGTCTCTGTGTGAACTTAAATTGTACAGTATTTTGAAAACAGGCAATAAATTGCTCTCTCAGGGGTGTTTTAAATATAACCAAACAGTGAAAAAACTATTTGTAGTTGGTTTTTCTCATTCCAACCACATAGTTTTTTCAGTTAATTTTGACTTCACAATTACTAAATTCCTCCAAACACGCACATAAGTAAACATTTTCATAGTAAATAAATCTGTTCCTGTCCCTCTAATCAGAAATGTTTTCCTCTGCTTCCTGGGTTATCTACATGAGTAATAATAGTAATGAAATAATAGTATAATTTTAATACTCGAATATTGACATTTATATAGCATAGAGAGAGGAAAAGAGAGGGTGAAAGAGAAAGAGAGAGAGAGATAAATTTCAGTATATACAATAATGTAAGTGGACCCACAAATGCTGCTGTTAATTGTATTAATGTGCATAAAATCTATTCATGTTGCAGCAAAATGCTTTCAGTATTATACAAATCACCATCTGAGGCTTAGGGCCTGTGGAAAGGGCTGTTAACTCATCCATGTAAAAATATTCATAAGCTCCAAAGACAAAGCTGGACTGATAAACTACGAGGTATGTCAAGAAAGTAAGTTCTGTTTGGTAATAAAATTAAATTGTGTACAGATACAGAAAAATTATTTATTGCACAAAATGTACAACTCTTAAACTACTTTTCCACATAACTGCCGAAATTTTGCAGGCATTTGTCATAGCGAGGCACAAGTTTTTGTATACCTTCTTCATAGAAGTTTGCTGCCTGTGTCTTCAACCAGTTGGAAACATTTTCTTTCGGTTCTTCGTCATTGTTGGTGTTGACCGCCAAGGAAAGATTTGAGATGCAAAAACAGATGAAAGTTGCTAGGAATGGGGTCAGAGCTGTATTGGGTGTGGTCAAACACGTCCCAGCCAAATCCCTGTAGGATGTTTTTCATCGCATTTGCAGTAGGTGGTCGTGTGTTGTCTTGAAGAAACACAACACCTTTTGACAGCCGATAAATTTCAATTGGTTTCACTTTCCTAGCATTCAGAAAACAAATCACAGATCTGATTTCACAAGCAGCAGAATTTTCAATCAACACCGACATTGTAAACAAGCACAACAAAGCGTACGTGACTGACAGCGTTCTCACAATGGCGCACATTTCTTCTCCTTCATACAGAGTGTCTATCGCACATGTGCGGAACTGTGATCGCAGTGCTGTAGCGCAGATAAATTGAAACAGAACTTACTTTCTGGACGCCCCTTGTACTTTGGAACCAGAACAGGCTAAATGACATAATCCATTTTGGAGAAGGAAAAGAAAAAAGATAAATCACCAGTCTATTGGTTTCATGTTCAGTTCTCAGCTCATAAGGGAAATTTTCATTAATTAGACTCATTCTCTGTTACTCTGTATAGACTAGAAGTATGATTATGGCAATAAATGTGTGTTTCACTACATTAATGACTAAAAATCCAACAACAGTATAGAACTACTCACATCAGCTGTTTCTCAAGCCTAACTTCTTAAAATGGCCATAAATTAAAGTTTAAAAATAAGGAGAGAGAGAGTGTGAGAATGTGGGTATGTGCAATTTAACTCTCAAGGAACCTTCTGTATGCATAAATATGAAACAAAAGTTTTTTGACACACAGTTTAAGTGTAAGAATTCTCAACTTACAGTCATTAAAAGTTAACAAATGAAAAGTACACTACTGCATCACAGTACAGCAGTATATGCCTGTTAGCTCGGTGAAGATTCCTTTAAGTGGCTAGCCTGGCTACCTGGCTAGAGGAGAGCTTGCTTTGGTTTCTCCCATCTTCCAGTTCCTGCATCATCCTCAAAGTGGGGAGGGGAGGCACAGAAGCAAGTTAAACTCTAGCCAGGTGGCCTCCTTTAGGGTTAGCAGCCTGCAGGCAAGCATACACTGCTAAACTGTAATGCAATATTGCTACTCTTCATTGGTTAATTTTAATAGTTTTAACTTGGAACATTTGTGTCAAAAAAAAAAAAAAATCTGTGCTCAAATTATAAAATTGAAAGAAGCATAGAGACAGTGAAGCACAACTTAGCACAAAAGTGAATCGAGAAGATATTGACACACTGCTTCACTCACACTGTTTTTTCACAGGACATGTTTCAAGAGCACTACAATTTGCACCAGTCGAGTTCCAGCTGATGATAAGAGCCAAAGCTCTTGAAACATGTCCTGTGAAAAAACATTGTGAGTGAAGCAGTGTGTCAAGATCTTCTCGATTCACTTTTGTGCAAAATCTGTGCTATTTGTCCATAGAGACTATTGGAGAGCAGGTGTGAAAATTCGTGAAAAACCTGTATATATTTGAAATATGAGCTGAATCTTTCCTAGCGGCGTATATGTTCTAGACGTTCTCGGGCTTCAAGCCCGAGAAACACAGATCTGACTTACTGAGCAGCGACCAGAGCAGCAGTGTTTTCTGAGAGGTCCGTCATATTCACCATCGCGAGCCCGCTCGCTGATTGGTCCACGTCATTTTCCTTGGTGACCAGTATATATATGGGTCGCCCCACCCCTAACTCATTCAACATCCTGATGATGGGAGAGATGTACGCTCCCGAAACATTGATGTCTCAACATCTGCTTACCTGGCTCAAAGCCCGAGAACGTCTAGAACTGTATATATTTTTTTTTCTTCCTCTGCTGCCTACCTATGGTTTTCTTTTGTTTTTTTGTTTTTTAATTTACGTCCGCCCCAACGTTAAATTATATCGGACGGTGAATGATTTGGGTGAAATTCAAATGAGTCCAGGGTCCATGGAGCTTAGAGTTACCCGACATTCGTCTTGAAGGATAAGGGAAAACCCTGGAAAAAACCTTATGTAGGTAACTCACCCTGACCGAGATTCGAACTCGGGACCTCTTGAACGTGAGGCAGACATGCTACCATCTATGCTACCGAGGCGGGCTGCCTACCTATAGTATGTAGAGTGCTGTATTCCACAGAAAAATTCAACATTTCAACAGGAATACATGTTTTAGGATCCCTTTAAATTATAAAAAAAAAAAAAAAAATTAAAAACTTCTTAAAATTCTTAAAAAAGGAGGTGTGGACATAAATTTGCATATTTCAGATAGAGCAGAGCATCTCAAGAATGAAAAGCTGCTTAAATACCAAGCTTGAACTTCAATATCTCCCAAGGATGTAATGCAAAGATTTTCAAGAAAATTCACCCACTTCATTATAGCCTTCACATGCAAAATGTTTGAGTTTGATTCAAATGTCACTGGTTTAATATATTAGCATAACAATTAATCCTTTTAATATCCCTTTATTACATTTTCAGAATAAGGAAATCATGACAGACAAAATCCTGTTGTAAGAAAACTTATTAAAATAGATATTTTTCTTTTTTCCCATTATATTAACTATTTTTAAAAATATTATGTCTTGCATCTTTCTTGTGCATCACCTAATGAGCATACTTGCAAATTAACATTCTTCCCTCCCTCCCGCTATTTCTTTTCATTTTATCAGAAGAGTTTATCATTAACATTTGAATGCCATTTCCATGTTTAAATCTTACCTATTTGAACCATCTCCTAGGTAAGTATGTATCTTATCATAACAAGGAAAGAAGAATCATTTTTGTGTGAACATTGTATGGGATGATCCATTTGAAATGTCAGAAAAGTAAGACCATGTATAAAAGAAACTATTCAACCTTATTGGTTGGTAATGGTATACATTTGTGCAGGAAAGTCAGGAGTTCTGTGTCCAGCATATTTGCAGTCAATATGACAGCCATTATGAAAGCACCACACTTCATACCTCTCACCCATGTTGCGCCACATGGCTTGCAACATTGCTGGAGTGATTTGCTGAAAGGCTGCTGTGATCTCCCACTGTAGGTTGGTAGATATTTTGACCTTTTTGCATATACTGTTGACTTGATGATGTCTCACACAAGAAAATCTGGATGCGTTGTCTGAGCTATTAGGAGGCCATGGCATGGGTCCATCACGGCTGCACCAACTGTCATTGAATTGCTGATTTAATTGATTGTGCACTATGAGAGCCCATTGTGGTGGAGCGACATCCTGTTGATAGATAATGGTTTTCAGTATTCCATCCTCCTGTAATTAAGGGATGACAAACTGTTCGAGCGTATCAAGCATTTATGACCATATTGTTTTGTTTTACTTTCTTTGCACGATAGTGCTGTCATACTACTGGAAACTTAACCAATTTGTTAACTCTCCACCTTTCCACTTACGTTATAGAAAATTGCTCAGAGATTTGTACATTAACTTCATAAATATGTTTTACTTTTATGACATTTCAAACAGATCACCTTGATTTGTTGCTGTTAGAGAAAGTTGCGTGAATGCATATACAATTTGTTATTTCTCTGCTGCTATAGTAAGTAGTGAAAGTATTGCAACTCACCCAAAAATTGATACTGAGATTTCATTAGAAGTATACATTTTAAGATTGCCCTACACCAATAAAAAAAGCATATTTAGAATATGTGTTGGTGTTTGTATGTGTATATCAAAACTCAAAAATGATATGTTGATTAAATAAAAGCTTTGTATTTAAGTTCAGCATATTCTGAGGATGTGACACAGACTTTAAAGAAACTTCTCCCTCAAACTACCCTTTATATGTAAAAATGTTAGATTTTTTTTTTAAATAGCATGGTAATTGGCTACAAGTATGATTAAAATACCATTTGTTTAAGTTATTTACATGATAAAAGGTGCATTTTTGGGAATAGCTTGCAAAATTTGTTTCATTCTCAAATACCTATAAAATTGGTAGCTGTAAAGAAGAGAAGTGATCTTGTTATAGGACACAGTTTTGTTGTTTAGTTAACCATTTTAAAGATATTCCTTATTATTGGTTTGAATTTTCAAATGCCTATACCTTTCTCCATAGGAAAGTCTATGTTTGTTTTTTCCTCTGGCCATATAAAGAGCATGAAATTTCAAAGCCATTACAGAGCAGTACTTTTTTAAAATCTGACTATCCTTTTCCCTAACTGTATTGAACAATGAAATGTGTAAATGTTGTGAAATGAAAGCGTATTTTGGTTAATACGAAGCAACTAGAAAAATAAGCTTTTGTAAGCACAGTTTATAAAAGAGTGAATGGATAAACTTATGGGATGCAGCACAGATGTTTTACCAAGGCCACAAAATTATTGTGAGACTGTAATATTAATTGGATGCCTTGCAGGGTAAAAGAAAGATTTGCACTAGACTTTTTGAAATTCAAGTCTCTCTTGCTAAAGAATAGAAACAAACAGTTCAAATGCCTTTACTTAAGGTGTTTTCTTTGGGAGACAATTGTGCACTGAGTGTCCTGTCCCTTTTCTCTCTTTGTGTCACTTGTCATTAAGATTTTGTGCTTACAGTATGCTGGAATGTTTTCATGCTTGCAGCTTTGGCCTGACAAACAGAACAGATGTAACTCCAAGGAATGTAATGGTGCTAATACATAAATGTTGATACTCATCCACTGCTTGTTATAGGAAACAGCAAAGGGACTATTTGTCTCTTTCATCTTGAAGAAGATAATGGTACGAAGCTAAAAGAATTGGAAAGAAAATCTGCACATGAGAAAAGTGTGATAGACCTAGCAAGTGCAGGAAATCTGTTGGCTTCCTCTGATGATGCAGGAGTTGTACATCTTTGGCAGGTTGATGGAAAACTGTCGCATGTTGCTACGTGTCCTACATATAAGTAAGATCACTTCAAATGCCTTTTTTACTTAAATGCTACTAGACTACATATTCTCCATAACGTAATAAAATATAATTTGGATGCTGTATCTTCACTAATAACTTTATCAAGTTAGCATATATACTCATTATTAAAATACTAAATTACAGATTAATCTGGTTGTATTCAGATTCATTCACCAACAAAATTCATACAGAATATGGGCTTCGTCCAAAAAAAAAAAAAATAAAAAAAAATAAGCTAAGTCAAATTTATCATATTTACAATATATAAAAAGAGTTTAACAAATAACACCAGGTTGCATGGAGGTGAAATACAGATACCCAGCATTTACCTTAACGACTGTGGGAAATCTCGGAAAAAACCTCAGTCAGATATACAATTGTATTAGATTTCTATATACATTATATTTGTAACTGAGGTGATTACTAAAATATAGGTACTAATAGGTATTAAAATATAGATGAAGTGGAGTAAAATCTTTGTCTTGGAGGTTGTTGTCAAGCTTCTTCGTGAGACAAAGTGCATCTGCCAGATGAACAGGATCCATGAAACAAAAACATTCAGAGGTGAAAAAAACTGGGGTGAATGGCTTATTTCTAATTTTGTAATTCTAAATAAACAAGTCATTTAGTGCAAAGGGTAATTAAAATTGGATATTCATGAATTCATCAATTGAATAAAACATACAGGGTGAATCACCCAAAACTTGCACTGCCAATATTTCTGAAATGGAAAGTGCTGTTGATGTGCAGTTTTCACAGCATTATTTGGTAGTTAGGGACTCATAGTTTTAGCCTATAAATAGATTTTAATAACACTTAGAATGTTTATTTTTGGAGCAAACATACACCTTTTTAATGCCTAATTACACCATAAAATCAAAAGTATGATAAATTAGAATGTTAATGGTAATTTTTGCAGGATTCTAGTGCCAGTAGTTCACGAGATATCTTATTTTAAGCTTTTACACACTGATACTTGTACTACCTGTGGTAGCGCAAACTAAAGAAAAACAAAAGAGAGTGCACTGCCGCTGTGGAACCTGACAAGTAAAGAGAAATTTGACCTTCAAAGCTTGTGTTCAAAATTAACACCTGCAGCTTCAATACAAGTTTCCAGTCTCCTGTGGTAAGACTGCTATTTCAGAGAAAATTTCAGAGCTGGGCAGTAATATGTTGTTTCATATCATCTGGTGTAGTTGGTATGTCCTTGCTGACACTGTCTTTCAGTTTTCCCCATAGAAAAGTCTAACGAGTCAAATCCGGTGAATGGGCTGGCAAGGTACAGGTCCCCTTGTCCATTGCATGGATTTGGAAACAATCCATGAAGACTAGTTGTAGTCATTTGTGCACTATGGGCTGGACAGTCATTATACTGGAACTACAAGTTCCTCCTAGTCTGCAGAGGAACGTCATCTAGCATCTGTGGAAGATGAAATAGGTGACATGTTAGGAGGCTGAGATACTTGTGCGAGTTTAGTGTTCCTTCTATGAAAAAAAGGGCCTATGAGCTGATGGTTCACTGTCCCACACCACAGGTATAAACTCCATGGACACTTCCACCTGACGAAGCCAATGGGGACTTTCAACAGACCAATAGTGCATGTCTCTGCAGTTTACCTGGCCATAATTAGTAAATGTTGCTTCATCACTAAACAAAATAAATGATTAATCTGGAGTATCAAGTCTTAATGTCCATGTACAAAAGTTAACACGATTCTCAAAATCATTTCCATGTAGCTCTTGATGGAGAGAGATGTGATAAGGATGGAATCTATGTCGATGAAGAATGCGAAGTACACTTGTCTGACTCATTCCACTTCCACGTGCAATTGTGCGGGAACTAATTTGCGGAATTATTGCAATAGCAGCCAAAACATTAATTTCTCCTACATCTCCTGTCTCCTGTTTGTTTCTGTTGCATTTTCTTGGCATTACACTACCACTTTCACGTAATTGATTGAATAGGTTGATGAATAATTGCCAAGATGGTTGACATCTATTGGGATATCTTTCCATATACACCATACAAGAACGAGCTGCATTCTTCCTGCACTCTCCATACACAAAGAACATGTCGACTTTTTCTACATGATAAATCCCATCGTCATTCATAACCTACTGCTTGTTTATCACTAACTGACTAGAATGTTGCAATGCACAAATGAACTGCAAAAACATGTAAACAAGGCATAACATTGTATCTAGCGACTAAGTAGGTTGAATGGAACACATAATTACCGGTGTGTAAAAGTTTCAAAATAAGATATCTCGTGAACTACTGGCACTAGAACCCTGCGGAAAACCCATTGACATTCTAATTTACCATATGTTTGATTTTTTTATGTAATTAAGGATTGTTCTATTTCAATAAGTATATGTGTGCTCCAAAAAAGCACCTTCTAAGTTTATTAAAATCTATTTAGAGGCTAAAACTACAAGTCCCTAACTACCAACCAATGCTGTGAAAACCGCACATTAATAGCACTTTCCATTTCAGAAATATTGGCGATGCAAATTTTAGGTGATTCATCCTGTATATTTTAATGACTTAATTTGTTGGCTAGAAAGTTAACATGCTCTGTCCATTTGAGCAGGGAATCCATGACAATTCCTAAAAACTTGGTGTATGGGCCCTCAGTTGCTAATGTATTAAATATTGAGACTGAAACAGGATTAGGTAATCCCAATTGTTGATTGAATTTAAGAGTTACCGTCTTATATACATCTATATGAAGCTTATTACTTGTCATCCAATTCTCCAACTTTGTAATAGTATAATTGATTTCTTCCTGCAGAGATCTGTCATCATTATTTCTGAAAATAAGGTTTTTATTGTCTGCAGAGAGAACACTATTGATCAGTAATAGGTAAGATGGAAGATAATTGATATAAATTAGAAATAGTATTGGTCCCAAAATGGATCCCTGAGGAACGCCATATTGTATAGCAGCGGGAATTGAACAAGCACCTTCTAATTCAATTATTTGGTACCTCGAAATTTAACTGTATTGGAACACCACAGTCAAGTGAAATAATTATTAAATTATAGATGAGTCGTATTTATTACACATCGTAAGTGAAGCTGATGTGTAATAAATATGACTCATCTATAATTTAATAAATATTTGGTACCTATTTTCAAGATAAGCGGACCATTTACTAGCTAGTCCTCTAACACCATAAGCATCTAACTTCTTTAAGTAGGAATAATATATCTAAAAGGGTTGAGAAGTAATGAGGTAGGGATATGTAAATTTTGTGGAGATGAAGAGAGCACTGTTCATTACCTGATCGAATGTAAAGAGTTAACAAATTGCATGAGAAAAATATGGGATAAGAAATGGGGCAATGTGAGCAAAGAGGTAGTGACACTACGCATGTTAACATGGATGGGTGAAAAGAAAAATAGATGTATAGGAGAATTCTTATATAAGTTAAGACAAAAGTGGACTAGGGTAAAAGAAGCAAAGGTCAAGAGGAAATGGCACCAAGCTGCTCAGGAAAACCAAAGGCTTATGGCCAGGGAACCTGCATCAGCGAGTAAATGTTAGCTCAGCAATTTTATGTATTTGTAAAGGATGTATAATAATAACTTCTTTAAGAGAATAATATATCAACTGTATCAAATGCTTTAGTTAAATCTAAGAATAAATCTGCTACTTGTTCTTTTTTGTCTTTTGCTTCTAGGATATATTCTATAAAAGAAAAAATTGTACTATCAATTGATTTTCCTTTTCTGAAGCCAAATTGAGCCTGTGATATGATCCTATGCTTTTCTAAGAAGTGAACTACTCTATTATACATCATTTTCTCAAGGATTTTTGAAAACTTAGATAATAAGGAAATGAGCGTATAGTTTTCCAATTGGTTTTTCGCCCTTCTTGAATATGATTTGACTTTAGCTATCTTAAACACATTTGGAAAGCTTCCTGATTCCAGTGGGCCATTGGAAATATTAGTAAGTGGTTTTGTAAGATATGGGATATTTATTTATTTATTTAGCGTTTAATTTCTATACAGAAATATTTGCTTATTCAAGATACAGTACAAACGATACAAATTGGAAATACAGAAAATACAAAATTAATCAATTCTGCATGCAATAATCAGATTAAATAGTATCAAAGTCAGCAAATACAGAAAACTTCCATGAATTGACAACCATTAGTATCATAAAATTATTCTCATGTAATCATTTACTCTACTTCATCTGGTGTCTAAAATATTCAAAGAACTCTTGAGTACTATGGAAGCACTGATTTATTAAAAATGATTTCACATCTTTTCTTAATCTTTTCTTATTGTTTTTGATTTTCTTTGTGATTAGGTTATACATGTGAACCCCTTTATGTAGTACTGAGTTAAGTTTTTTATTTCATCTTGATCTCAGTATATGTAATTTAGTACTATTCCTAGTATAATGTTCATGAATAGTGTTATTTATTTGAAAGTATTGCATGTTGTTATTTATAAAGCATACAGTTTCTAAGATATACAGACATGGCAGAGTTAGTATATTATTTTCCTCAAAATATTTCCTACAATGAGTCCCTTTACTTAGATTAAACATTCTTCTTATTATTTTCTTTTGTGTTACAAATAAAGCTTTTATCTCTGTAGCTGATCCCCAGATAAAGATACCATATGCAAGATAAGACTGCACATATGAATAGTAAATCAGCTTTAATGTTTGTGTATTACAAAATTTTCCTTAGCACTGATATTATATAGTGGGCTTTATTAACTTTTGCAGTAATATATTGAATATGTGGCTTCCAGCTTAAAAATTTGTCAATAATTACCCCCAAAAATTTTGTTCCATTGGTATAGTGTATTACCTCATTGCCAAAAGTGATTACAGGAGCTATATTAGTGTCATTTCTATTTGAAAGTGATGAATACTATGTGTCTTTTTAATATTAAGTAGTAATTTATTATTAGTTAGCCAATGCATCATATTTGTCATCACAGTATTAGCATAATGTTGCAATTCAGAATTATTGCAGCCTTTGATAATTATATTAGTGTCGTCAGCATACAGAATAGTTTCTGCATGGGGAATATTAAGTGGGAGGTCATTAATATACACTAGAAAAAGCAGTGGTCCCAGGACAGAACCCTGTGGAACCCCACATCTCACAATTTCAATGTTGGAATTAATATTATGACCATTTAATTCATTATTAACTACAGTATACTGTCTTCTACCCTCAAGGTAGGATTCAAACCAGTTATGAGATACCCCTCTTATACCATAGGCATCAAGTTTGGATAATAGAACATTATGGTCAACCAAATCAAATGCCTTAGACAAATCCATAAAAATCCCAATAGTAGAATTATTTGCCTCAAACCCTTCTAATGTTTGTTTCATAAATGAGTATAGTGCATTAGAAATTGATTTATTTTTCCTAAATCCATTTTGTTTATCACTGAAAACATATTTTTCAAGAAAAGGAGATATCCTGTTGAACATAACAGTTTCCAAGATTTTTGAATACGCTGATTGAACTGAAATAGGTCTATAATAATCAACATTTCTTGTATCTCTCTTCTTATATACTGGTACGACTTTTATTAATTTTAAAACATCAGGAAATTTGCCTGTTGATATAGTACAATTACATATATCCATTAACGGTGCTACTATATAATCTTTGCAAGATTTGATTATACACTCTGGTACGTCATCAAATCCAGCAGAGAATGTGTTCTTTTTTGAATTTATTATTTCAAGAATCTCCTCACAAGTTACTGGTTTGGGAAATACACTTTTATCGTTTCTGATTAATTTGATATTAGGATACATTGCTTGACCAGAGAATCAGGGATTTCATCAATGCCAAATGTGTTCTTATTTTTCAGACTTCTTGCTATTGTTTTCTTCTTCACTGACCGGATGTTATTTGCAGCAATACTGCTGAGTGGATTGAAAGAAGCTCTACCTATTGAGCTTGCTAAGATTTTAGCTATATTCACAAAATGCTTATTGAATATATTGGAGATTCTGTAAGGATTTAAAACTTTTCTCCACCATGGGATAACATTATTTTTTTGGACAGTTAGGTGTATTTAACTTTCATCTTTTTTTTGGAAATGCTATTTCACCTCGTACGCTGGCCTGTCATGGCGTATAAATGTTCCACAATTGGTGCTTGTGAGAAAAGCCAATGGACTTTAAAACTCCTCCCGGCCAGGTCCGATGGATCCATTAACCAAAGACAGGTGTGGCCCTCCTGACATACTGGGGGTTAATGTGAGTGGATGATGTAACCACCATTACAAGCAAAAAATTGGTGTCCACTTTAAAAACGGTTACATTTATACTTAAAACAATATTGGAGAGCAAAAGAGCTAATGGCTTCATTGCCAAAGCCTAGCATTTGAAAACAACAACTTTCATCTATTTAGCATTGGGTCACAAAAAGCAAGATATAACTCTGGTACCCTAAAGCAGTAAAAAAAAAAAAATACATTTTTCAATATCTACAAATTGTGGAGTGATTAACAATTTTTAATACCTCATTTGTAAGCAGAAACACTTCACCTCTTCCATCATCTGCAATATACAAATGATTACATTAGCTCTGTAATGATTTTCTACATCACTCATTTCGTCATTGCATACAAAACTCTTCTTTCCATGTATACTTTTCCGCATATCTTGCAATTTGGTACTATCGTAACATATCACTCTAAAAGAAAATGTTAAATAATTTAATTCTTTTAGTTTATGTAATTTTTTGCAAGAAGCAAAGAGAAAGACTGAAAAAGAAAGTAAAATGAAAAAAAATAAAAAGTTTTAAAAATTACCGAACTTCATAAACAGAAAATATGTTGAAAAAAGGCATAATAAAATTAATATTTATATAATCAGATTGGTGTTTAGCATTTTAATACTGCAAAGCAAAGTGCACAAAGAAAAAAACATCTATATCATCAGAATTTGGGTCCTTATTATGAGCAGTATAATATTTCATGATTTACACTTTGAAAAATGTATATCTATCTGTGCATATGTGTTTTGGTAAACAAATTGTAGTAAATATAACCTAAACTTTTCTTATTTTTTATAGTTATTATATTCTCCAGGATTAGTTTTGCAAATTACTCGATAAAGGATAGGTGAAATTACTAATACAAAAGTGAATCGAGAATATATTGACACATTGCTTCACTCACACTGTTTATTCACAGGACATGTTTCAAGAGCTCTTGCTCCTATCCTCAGCTGATACTCGATTAGTGTAAGTTGTAGTGGTTTCTTCTTTCTCCGTATTGTCAATAGATGGCGTGATGTACTTGTCAAAGATGTCAGGTGGTGGAGTCTCAAAATTCATGACTATGACGATTTTTGTTAATGAAGATTTTTTCCCATACGGAAAGGTCTATGGGGTGATTAACGTATTTTATTAGAGAAGTTTCCAAATTGATGTCATGTCTAGTATTCAAAAAATGAAAAGCCACTGCTGATTTTTCTGTTTCACCATTTTTAATGTTTCTTATATGTTCTTTAGTTCTGATGTTAATATTTCTTTTTGTTTTTCCTATATAAATTTTAGAGCAAGTTTCACATTTGATCTCATAGATTCCTGAGTGCTTTTGAAACACATATCACAAAAGCTTTTCCAAATTATTTCAAAGTGTGGTATCGCTATGTTGACGACATTTTTGCAATAGTACCTAAAAAACTCATACAAGATGGTCTTAGACTTTTGAATATACAAAATCCAGTTATAAAATTTACATTGGAAACAGAAGAGGATGGTGTGCTCCCCTTTTTGGACATCAAGATCAAAAAAATGAACAACAAACTCACTTTTGGTATTTACAGGAAACCGACACACACAGATAATTACATTAAGAACAACAGTTTCAACCCAAAATAACACCAACATGCCATTTTCAACAGTTTAATCTTTTGGATGATCAACTTTCCACTAAACAGAGAAGATTATCAAGAAGAATACCTACACATAAAAAAGTAGCTATATCCAACGGTTTCAGCCCAAATTTAGTAGACAAAACAGTTAACAGACTCAACAAAGCTAAGAAAATAAAAGAAACCACCACCCTAGAACCTACAGGAGAAAAAGAGAAAAAACTTTTTAAAAAATTCACCTTCCACCCATCAGCCTGTAACAAATTCCAAAAAATCTTCTCAAAACACAACATAACTCTTGCACCTCAAAATAGGTTTAATATCAGAAATTTGTTAAAAGGCCCTCCCAAAAATTCAATCACCACCAAAGAAAAACCTGGAATCTATGAGATCAAATGTGAAACTTGCCCTAAAATTTATATAGGAAAAACAAAAAGAAATATTAACATCAGAACTAAAGAACATATAAGAAACGTTAAAAATGGTGAAACAGAAAAATCAGCAGTGGCTTTTCATTTTTTGAATACTAGACATGACATCAATTTGGAAACTTCTCTAATAAAATATGTTAATCACCCCATAGACCTTTCCGTATGGGAAAATATCTTCATTAACAAAAATCGTCATAGAGTCATGAATTTTGAAACTCCACCACCGGACATCTTTGACAAGTACATCACGCCATCTATTGACAATATGGAGAAAGAAGAAACCACTACAACTTACACTAATCGAGTATCAGCTGAGGATAGGAGCAAGAGCTCTTGAAACATGTCCTGTGAATAAACAGTGTGAGTGAAGCAATGTGTCAATATATTCTCGATTCACTTTTGTACTAATTTGTGCTTCACTGTCCCTACGCTTCTTTCAAGTTTATACTTTGAAATTACTAATATTTATTTATTATAATCCATTCATATGTATTGCTTCACTCTCAACAGCTTTTGGTCTTTGGTTTATGTTTTCTTGTAACAAACTAAGAGAGTACGTATTTTGATGTATCCAATATTTTACAGTTTTCCATGTACTAGTCTGAAGATATGGTGTGACTACTTGATAACTGGATATGGATCTGGTCACATACGAATATTCAGCATAAAAAATGCAAAGCTCATTACTGAAGTAGCTGCACATGCACGATGGATCACTGGAATAGATATTGCTCCAGACACAGGTCTTGTTCTCTCCGTCTCAGAAGACTGCTTTGCCAGGGTCTGGAAAGTCTCCAAGGAAACTGGAATGGTAAATTAGTAATTAGATTGTTAAACAAGCTGAACTATTTGAATAGATAGTCAGACTGAAAAATTCAATGTCATGGCTGGGATTTGAACCACCAATCTCCCGGTCTCCGTCCATTCGCTCTTAACCATTGAGCTACCTTGGCCAACATGCCATCATGACATTAAATTCTCCAACTGACTTGTATGTTTCTCGGTAAACCACTAGAGGCTCTCATATACAATGAGAAATGCACCTTTTTGTGGCGACTTACTAACTCTGTAAGTACTTAAGTTCCAGCCTTTATAGTTACCACTATTAGGTTATATATTGGAAATTTATCATTTTTTCATACTAGCCGTGTGTAGGCTAAGATTTGAATAGATAGAGTCGGACTGAAAAATACATTGCCATGGCCGGGATTTGAACCAAGGATCTCCCAGTCTATGTCTGGTCACTCTTAACTTACAGAGTTAGTAAGTCTTTATTCTAAATGTTTTTGTTGCTAGAAAGCAAACATGGCCAACAAAATAATTTATTCAGAGTTGGAGTTCAGCACAACCAGAGGAAATCTTTAAAGCAGTACCATTCGAAACCAGGATTATAGCATCTACGTAATTATTTAACTTCTTTTGTGCCATATATTTGTAGAGATTCCGTAGGGATGAAAATTAACCACCAGAGCAAGCAGGATTTCGCAAAGGATTCAGCACAGCAGACCATCTACAAAACCATCAACCAGCTTATTGAGAAAGCAGATGGATTCCACCTGACTTTATACCTAGCATTTGTAAAAGCGTTTAACTCAATCGAGCACTCAAGCATAATACAGGCACTGACTGCTTAAGGAATAGATACAAAGTACATCCGGATTCTGCAAAAAAAATCTATAGCCAAAGCCTTGCCAAAGTGAGGACAGAAATGGACGCCTAGAAAGAGGAGTTTGCCAGGGTGACCCAGTCTCTCTCAAGCTGTTCCATGTGTTGTTGGAAGCTATATTTCAAGAAATTAAGTGCAGCAAAAGCTTTGGAATAATATAAATGATATACTGATATTGTGCTATTCACCAAAACCCCGGGAGAATTGCAAGCTATGTTGGACCAGCTATGCGAAGATGCAGGAGTCTTGCTAAATAAATAAAAAACAAAGTTGATGTCAAAATGAAACAGTGACACCAATATTAAATAGACAAAATACCCCTTACATACGTAGACAAGTATATATACCTGGGGCAACTAATCTCCTTTCAGGACAAAATGGAGAAGGAAATACAAAGAAGAATCTCTCTAGCCTCGAAGGCATTCTGGGTTCTTACTTTTGTACTCTTAGACAGAAACCTAAGTAGACGAATAAAATTCCATGCATTAGAAACCTGTTTCTACCCTGTTTTACTGTATGGATGTCAGACATGGTCACTAACAGCAAAACAAGAACAAAATCCAAATATATCAATGGAAGATGCAATGCAAAGTCCTGGGGGTATATCTGAAAGCTGTGTTGAACCAGTAATCACAGACCAAAGACATAACACAATTAGCCACAAGATTTAAAAGGAAATGGGAGGCCATGTGGCGAGACTACAAGACAACGGGTGAACTTACAAGGCCACTCTGTGGGATCCTCGAAAAGGAAAATGACTGCAAGAAGATCAGGACACAAATGGGCAGACATCTTCAAAAAGCATGCAGGTCAGCAGTGATCAAGGGTAGCAAGAGAAAGAAGAGATCTCCGTGGAAATAAATGGAGATGGATCTGTGTAGGGACTTATTGTGGATAGTGTAAATATAGAAAGGTGTGGTCAAATAGTGAATAGTGTAAATACGGAGTAGCGGTGACTAAACACTGATAAGTGTACATTTAGAATAGTAATGTCTAAATAGTGAATAGTGTAAATACTGGATAGTAGTGACTAAAGAGGGAATAGTATAAGCACTAAATAGCGTTATTACTAGGCAATGACTAAATAGTGCACCACATAATCAGACAAAAGTGACAATAAGCAAGTCCAATGTCTAATATGGAATAGCTCACCTCGTTAGAATAGATGAGCTTTCCCTGTCTGATAGGAGGCCTTTGGCCTTCACGGGACATTTTGGGTTATTTTCATTCATTCAGTAGGGTGCCTACCTCTTAAACTTTCTTTCTTAACTTCATCTTTCCATCATAAAATGGTGTTTCTAATAAAACGCACACTGTATCATAAACAGGGTTCATATTTAAAACATCACAGCACTAGACAAAGAATTGACTTTCAAAAGCACAGTAATGAAACTCCTGCTTTATTTCACCTGCTTTGCCACACATGGATTAGCTGTAAGGGATGACATCATGATTGCTGCAGCAACTAACTGATAAGTTCTGCCACTGGAAGTAGTGCAGAACACATGGTCACCTACTTCACTTTCATGGGTCAGCATGGTTTACAGTATATTGGCTGCCAATACAGTAAAATACACTGTAGTCCCACGAGGCTTAAAAGTAATACATTTCTAATTCTATTAGAAGCAACATAAGTGCTAGTAAAGTAATAGGGGAAAATGTAATTGAAAAACTATTTGTAATTTTTTTGACACTACATCACTTACATTTTTAAATTATTGAGAGACTAGTTTTGCAAGCTGTCGCCTCCATTTTCAACCTCTATCCAGAGAGAACCTGTATCCGCCAGAGAGAAGAGAGCAGATGACAACAGACGTTAGTCAGTAATATAAAAATGTAAGTGACAAAGTGTCAAAAAAGAATTAAAAAAAGAAGCAGCAAATAGTTTTTCCAATTAATTTTGATGTCACTGCTACTAAATTCCTCCAGTCCTGCATAAGGGGTAAATGTCTTCACCTACTTGCTTTTTTTTGTGTGTGTGTAATTTATGTCCTCCACCGTTAAGTCATATCAGACAATGAGTGGAATGGTTGAAATGATGCTCAAATGAGCCCAGGGTCCATAGAGATTAGAGTTACTCAACATTCGTCTTTCAGGATTAGGGAAAATCCCAGAAAAAAACCCTTATCCGGGTAACTCACCCAGACTGAGATTCTAACTCGTGACCTCTTGAACATGAGGCAGACAGGCTAGCTACTGAGGTGGGCTGACCTTGTATAGCTGCCCCTGGTTGTACACCTTATCAATACCAAAGTGAAATGGTAGATAAAACTATAATCGGTTTTAGCAATTAATTTGGATGTCAGTGTCACAAAATTCCTCCAAACATGCATAACTAAATGGTGAAAACTTGTTTTTCTGGCAAGTGAGAGGAAAATTAACATGTGAGGACATTAATTTCCATCAAGTAACTTAAATAATAAGAGTTTAATGATGAAGCCTGGGATTTAAGTACTTACGATAGTAAGTTTGCCAGAAACAGTGTATCTCAGATAAAAGAGTCCGTTTTCCGGGGAAATATATGAGTCAAATGGAGAATTTAATGTCAGGACGGCAAGTTGGCCATGCTAGCTCAATGGGTAAGAGTGACTGGATGGAAACCAGGAGATCCGTTTTCAAATCCTGGCCATGGCATTGAATTTTTCATGTTGACTCTATCCATATAAAACCTTAGCCTATGTGTGGCTAGTGTGAAGAAATGAGTAATTTCCACCAATTAATTTAAATAATAAGAGTTTAACGATGAAGCCTGGGATTCAAATACTTATGATAGTAAGTCGCCACAAACGGTGTATCTCGGATGCAAGAGCCCTTAGTGGTTAACCGGAAATATATGAGTCAACTGGAGAATTTAATGTCGGGACGGCACGTTGGCCATGGTAGCTCAATGGGTTAGAGCGACTGGACGGAAACCAGGAGATCCGTGGTTCAAATCCCGGCCATGGCATTGAATTTTTCATGTTGACTCTATCCATATAAAACCTTAGCCTATGTGTGGCTAGTGTGAAGAAGTGATTAATTTCCACCAATTAACTTAAATAAAAAGAGTTTAATGGTGAAGCCTGGGATTCAAGTACTTACGATAGTAAGTCGCCACAAATGGTGTATCTCGGATACGAGAGTCCTTAGTGGTTTACCGGGAATATATGAGTCAACTGGAGAATTTAATGTCGGGACGGCACGTTGGCCATGGTAGCTCAATGTGTTAGAGCGACTGGACGGAAACCAGGAGATCCGTAGTTCAAATCCCGGCCATTGCATTGAATTTTTCATGTTGACTCTATCCATATAACCATTTTAATATTTTATAACCAGTTCCAATAGTAAGTCTTAATTGTAGAGAGGATGTTAATTATATACAACAGTTGCAAAATCTATTAAATTTGAGATGTTGGAACTGTACTTCCAAATTCCAATAGAGGGTAATGCCCAATAAATAATCTTTCACTCTTAGGATACATGTGCATAAAATAACCAACTGAATGCATTTTTAAACATATAATCTTGTGACAGTTTTTTAAGTAACTTTATAATGTATGATGGTTAGTAATTTTGCAGTCAGATTTCTTATATAGTATTCTTGAGTGTGATGATGGGAATTTGGAATCATTTCAATTCCTTTCTTGGAAGTGTTGAAAACATTGTTGTTGGAATAAATTAAATTTAAAAGGAGTCGATTAATGACACTAAGCAACACTTACTTTTAAATTTTTCTGGAACATGTTTCAGAGACTTTGCCTCCATCCATTATTATGGCCGGTTGAGGATGGAGGCAAAGTCTGTGAAACATGTTCCAGAAAAATTTAAAAGTAAGTGTTGCTTAGACTCCCTTTAAATTTAATTTGGAATAATTTATTTAATTTTTAAATTTTAGACATTTCTTGTAAATTACTTGTACTAGAATCCTGCAACAAGCATCACTGGTATTCTAATTTAACATATAAAATCTTATTTAGCTGACAAAACTAGACATTCTTCCACTTAAAAAGTTGTGCTTGTTCAAAAAATGCAGTTAAACTTCTTCAAAAACATTTTTATTTGGTTCAGAAGATCTAAAAGCTGCATTGCTTAACATCCTGTTTTTGAGTGATACATAGGAAAGCAGTAGAAAAGTAATGATCAGAGTCCAAAAAAGATGCTCAGAATGAAATATGCTAACTATTAATAAAATTTATGTAATATTTCAGGTTGAACAGAAAGCCTCTATACAAGTGAAAGACAGTCTGTTGATGGGAGGAAGATTTCTGTCTTACAATGGAGACAAATTCTGTGTGTCATCTTATGATAAAATTGCTGTTCACATTTATTCCATGTAAATGATTTCCTTCCACAAGGAACTATGTGTGCATTTATTGTTTATTGTTGTACGTCATAATTGTACATAATAAATATTAATATCATTGTCCTTTCTCAGTAAGAATATACATAATAAACTTAAGCTAGAGAAAAAAGTGATAATAGTTTATACATTATTTGAGTCTACTTATTCTGGTTTTGACCACTTCATTTAGCATGGCTTCCTTTGAAAAGGAGGTAATTAAGCAGTCTTAATGCCCAGTATAGAATGAAACATTGAAATGCAGCCATAACAGTTAAAAATGTCCATGAATACTAAATTTTCTCATGGTTTATATGAGATCTGCACCAGTCTCTTGCAAAAGTTTTTGATATGGTTTGCTTCATCCTAGTGGTGTGCATCCAGTGGTAGGCCTGGGAGTGGAGAACTACCAAGCTTCACATACCATGCAGTGCCAATATAGGAAACTTTCTAAAAAATGTGAACAGGGAATACTGTTACTAATGCAGCAACCCAAGTTTTTTGTATCAGCTTTGTAGATAATATAGAGAACAGTTTGCTGTTTAGGTTGTCTTTTATCAGGTTTTAAACATGGCTACCTTTAACAATGGGAAAATGTGTACAGTAATTTATTGTGTAAATATAACTGGAAAATTATTGTGGTTCTCTCTTTCTTTCTGTGTCTAAACCATTTATATTCAAAACTGAATTCAAAAACAAAAGATGAAATCCCATCAATTAACAGATCCAATGTACCAAATAAGTTGTAGGAATTGTGAAAAATGCTGCATAGGTCAAACTAAAAGCAACCTAAAAACCAGAGTCAAAGAGTACTTTAGAAACATCAAACTGAAACAAGAAGATAAGTCAGCAGTAGCTTTACATTTTTAGAACGAAAATCTTGACATTGGTTGAAATCCAAAATTCCTAATAGGAGTGATAAACCAAAATATACTGAGAACATGGGAGAACATATTCATATGCAAAAATAAGGACCGAGCAATCAACTTCGAAATCTTACCAGTAGACAATTTGACAGAGAGAGAGGAGAGCAGACGACACAGACGTTAGTTGATTGAAGATAGAGACGAAGGCGAATGCTAAATTATTAGTTGTTACACTAGACAGTACTTTAAACTTCTCTGAACATATTGATAAACTTGGCAATACCATCAGTAAAAATTTATTCATTCTGAAATATCTAACAAAATATATACCTATGCCCACAGCTAAAATTATCTATTATTTTTTAATCTACTCGTACCTCTCATATGGGATCGAAGTATGGGGTAACACAACTAAGGTAAATTTTAACAAAATCTTTGTATTGCAGAAAAAAGCCATCAGACACCTTGGGAATCTAAAACATAACAAATTTTGTCGTCCAGTATTTATAAAATTGAAACTTCTAACCCTTCCTAGCTTATACATATACCACACAATAATGCACCTTTGGAAATTTAACCTACACCTTGAAACCAACTCTGATAGACACAATCACAACACTAGACATAAAGATGACTTAGCGATTCCTACCTATAGACTGCACTTTTATGAGAAGACACCTAGTTTTATGGGCATAAAATTTTATAACATACTACTGGGGCCCAAATGACCTTGTTGTCGACGGGCCCTTAAACCTCACACACTCACTCACTTTATAACATACTACCAGTCACTATCAAGAATTGTAAAGATAATTTTAAATCAATGCTGAAATGTTTCCTAATTGACAAAGCCTATTATAGTGTGGATGAGTTTATTAATACTAGTTAGAACTTTATTTTTATAAAGATTATTGTTATTATTATTACTATTATTATTACTATCATTATTATTATTATTATTATTATTATTATTATTATTATTATTATTATTAGTGTGTATGGATTTATTAAAGCAAGTTAGTATTCTATTTATATTTCACAATCTGTATAACTGTGTTCTTAACAATCTGTATAAATTCATATGACATGGTTCTTTTGTGTATTTAACACTATACTGAACTGAAAATAAATAAATAAACTAGCCCCTCAACAATATAAAAATGTAAGTGACGAAGTGTCAAAAAAAAAAAACCCAAATAGTTTTTTCAATTAACAGTTATTATTAAGTCGCATAAGAGCCGTAGATGCAAACGATGATTTGCGAAACATTTCCTCAAAATAGGTACGAAAGTGAAGCAGATGTGTAATAAATACGACTCATCTAAAAAATTAATAGTTATTATTAAGGTTTTTTTCAGCAGCAACACAAACTTATGAATAAATAATAAGTGAGTTTCAAAGTGTATCTTGCAATTATTGCAGTTGTTACTATTCTCACTAATGTAGGCCTAAATGAAGGTTAAAATAATTATATTTTGTGGTCTCTAGGCTTAACTCAATCCATGCTTGCAATATGAAGAATGTGTAACTTGTACTTGCAATAAGTGTTCAAGTTTTGTCCAGATTGGTCAAATAGTGATAAGTTTTACATAAATAGAAAAAATGAGTAGGTGACATTTTAAGTTGTACAGTATCCTAAAATGTTCACCAAATGTAATAGTCTAAAGTGCCCTGGTTGACCAAGGAGTTGGAAAATGTAGTAGTAATCGTTTTTCTGATTTATAAGTAACTTATAAGTTTTAATGAGCCCAATGGTATAAGCTAATCAAATTTTATCTAGCTAAGCAGTGATTTAGTTGGAACAAAATATTTACAGGAACTCACCTTACTAATTCAGCAATTTCCAAATGGACTCGTACTGGGTGTCAAAATCAGCGGCCTTGTGTTTCCAACAAGCTGTTTCATCAGCTGAATGTCTCCCCTTTCGTAGCCATGACTTGACATATGATTGTGGATTAAATATATGTACACGAGGTTCAACACTTCATATGAAAATAAGTCACTCGATCTTGTAACCAGCAGCCTATTTCTCTTTTCGGTGTGGATCTCATTCATGGTACTGAAAGCTCTTTCAGTTTCTGCTGAAGAGATGGGAATGGTCTGTACAGTCTTGATTAAAGTTATCAGCTCCACTGGAATTTCCTTAGTTTCGACATACTTTCTAAAAGCATTAATGTACTTCCTCTTGTCTGATACGTAGAAAAAGTCACAAAGGTTGCCAACACTCTCATCACCACAGCAGATATCCAAAGCAGAGGTGGAGGGCCAATTCTTTTTGTATAGTACCTTTGAATCACTGATAAATTTTGTCATTCTTTCATGTCTCTGCTGACTAGAGCTGGAACCAAGATGAAATGATGTCGACACATTTTCTATAAGCCTGTTATTTAAATTATTCAAAAGACTGTAAACTCCTGGTCACAACTCACTTTCACAGCCACTGGAAAACTTGAAAGGTACTACAGGGCTACTGATGTTCATCAACTTCAGAGAGGTTCCATAATATCTGCTTCACAGCAACACACTGAGCCAAACATAAAATAAAACTTGGATTCACACAAACATAACGAGTGGAAGAAAGCTGTTGTGCTCATTTCTCGTCTCCAAATCCAATAGCAGTGCAGCCAACCTTAGAGAACCAGAAAACTGCCCAGGATTGTAAAAGTGACTGTATTTTATAACACAAAACCACAATGTTCGATATTAGTCTACTAGAGCACACCCATAACATTTTGGCACTATGTGTAGATTACAAACGATTTTCTAACTATATGGAAAAACGTTACATCATTCTAAAATGGGAAAATATTTTCCGGAACGCCATTCCGGTCCAACTAAACCACTGTAGCTAGGCCAAAGAATATTGATTTGTGTGTTAATGTCTTTGAATGGGAGGGTAGCTTATTATTTTTGTTAGTATATGGAAGCCAAATGTCAAAATTATACCAAACATATTAATAAAAATTAAGTGAAATAAGAGGGAAATGAATAGCAATTGAAATTTAAAATATTTTAACCCTGCACATTTCCTCTTTGGGTTCAGTCATTAAGATTCCGGTATGTATGGAATAAAGTGCCAAATGTTTCTGACACCATTCAATGAAATAGGACTGCAACTTGACATGACTGAAAAAGAAAACCCCAGTTTTCAAGATTTTGGAAACATTGTTGGCCTTTGACCATCTGGAAAAATATTTTCATTAGTGAAAATATAAAAATTGGTTGAGTGGTTGAGTGTCCTTCAGACACATTGAGGTTCAACAAAGCTGCTGATACACCTAGTCAATCCAAACCACAAACATGGCAGCACAAAGGGGGTTTAACAGAACCCAAAGAAGTTAGAAAGAGCTCTAGAAATTACTTGGAAGCTTACCAGGAGTATAAAATAAGCACAGTGCCATAAATTGATTTATGTACTTTTAGCTTCCATCGTACAAATATTTCATTTGAGGTAACACTTCTTTTTACAAGTATCTTGCACTTTAAAAATTATGGAGTGTACTCAACTGAGAGTTCTAAAAGTGTTTTCCTCTCTGGTATACATTTTAAATTTATACCCTTTAAATGTTAAGGGTAACCGTGAAAGTATGAAATGTAAATATGAAGATCTATAGTGTTAAGATAAGACTACAGCTTACTTAAATGCTTTTTTCTCCACTTAAATTTATTTATAATTGGAGTCGCTAATCAGCTGATGATGAGACTGCAACAGTCTCGAAAACGTTCCTGATTTTTTAAAAGGATGTGAGTGAAGTTACAAGTTTTAAACGGCATGACTCAATTTTAGTCTTTATACATGAAATTAGCTTCACTGTTAACAACACTTTTATTTATAATTATTCAAATTATTTATAATTACTTATTAGGAACAAGAAAAAAGCATTTAAATTCATCCCAACTTTAATTGTAATGTCCCTCCACTGTATACAATGCTTTTTATTTATATATGTGCAGATGTTTTGGCCGTGGAAATAAATGAAATATGCCAACTATCAAAAATATGTATTTTTCTCTTAAACTTCAAAGCACAAGTCGGTGATTACAATTCAACAGATATGTAGCATAAGAATTGTCTTATGTCACTTCGGGTAACATTTTTAGGTGGTATATAATCAGATCCAAATGACAGGGTGCTTCTGTCGCAACCATGTGTGTCTGATGATAATGTGGAAAGCACACGAACAGCTTTCTTTATGGTGGTAAAGTCCAGAAACACAATTCTAAAATTGACAGTATATATGTATATATATAGTGACTTTGTGGGTTCATAGAATTAAAAGGCCAATTTGCCGATATTCAAATTGTTCTTTATTTGCGTAGAAATACACTCACAGTAGCAGTATTACATCACATACACAATCGCAATTTACCAAGGTCGATGACCTCAACAGCGTTCTGATTACATCTGTTTACAACACCCTGTTACGTCTGCTGTTACAGCTGTTTACTACTCACTCGATCACTAGCCATGGCTTCTTTTTATACACCCATTCTTGAATTCCAGAGATTTCTGAGACAAACAAGATATTGAATGTTCTATAAAACATTCAAGATTATCAGTGCTGGCAAGTCCTTTATCTCACGCTATCTTTATTTGTTCCGGCATACTACTTATCTCCAGACTCTTTTTGTACACAAGCCACGCTATCGCAATCAGGTTCGTGACAATATATATATTTTTTTTCTTCTTTTTAAGATACATATATGTGTTGTGTATGTGTGCAACTTTCAAGGAAGTGTGGCAAAGATTGTTTTTTAAATTTCCTTACACCCTAAACTCCTTTTGTCTGCTTTGATTGTAATCGGAACATTACAAAATCAAAACAAGTATCATTAATGGTCTACTTTACTGCAGTCAGTCCCCATAGTTACCACAGTTCTATACCTACACTAATGACCTGGTTTTCTACATGGCCTTCACATCCAACTATTGACTAGAAAATCAATGTATATAGCCATCGTACAAATTTTAAGTAAAAAATATTGTTTAATCAAAACAGATAAAACTTTATATGATATACGTATCATAACATCAAATTACAATACTTGATTTGGTCATCAGACTTGAGCTACAGTCTTGTCTGACAATATTCCTATCTTGTATTGTAATTTGATATGTTACAATACTGATATTGTAAATAACTACTACATATAGTCTTTTTTGTCTCAGTTTTTACCTCAAAAAAGTATCTGTTATGTACCATTTGGTGTCCTGTGTTGCAGGAACATGTAGGGTTATCTGCGATGTGGAATGTGTTTGTATGAGTTGGGTTTTCCATGTCCTGTGGTTAGAGCTATAAAACATGGCGTGAGTGACAGATTCACCTTGAGTCTCTGTAATGGAGGGGAAGAAACTCCTTGTTATTGCTTCTTTGGTGTGTATGTGTGAGAGAGATATTGGTTATTTAAAAATCCATTCATTCATAAAAAAAAGCCTTTAGAATTGTTGCTGGGCTAAAATCTGACCAAAAGCAGCAAGTATGACAACTTAATCTCCAACCTGCACAACTACAAAAAGTGTTTATTTTGATTAAAATATCATGTTTGATATAGAGACATGAAAAATTATATGTATATCTTGAATCTTCTATGAATACAGCATATAATGAGACTGAATATTGTATAATTTTTCATAATGAAGGAACCATAAGCATAAAACAACTTACCGCAGGAGAAATGTAAGACTTATTAAGCGCCAAATAATTTGTAATGCTGCAATTTTACACTTCAAAATGAGTGAATGTGTAACTGCATGTGTGTATGTCAAATAATGTGCTTGCTGGAAACTGAGATTCTCTCATTAGCTGAGATTTCATGTCATTTAATGCAGGGAAAAGATAAATTTTACAAAAAGGTGTGTATTTCTATGTATCTGTGGACAGCATAACTCAAAACCTAGAAGTCCACAAAATATCAAACTTAAATGTAGCATCTTCCAAGACTGCAACACTTTTTCAAGAAAGTCGTTCCACGCTAAACTGCCCTTTATAGGGAACATTTTCAAGAATTATAATTTTTCATAGTGGCTCTTAATGATTTTCAAATATATGGTTAAGATATTTTCATGATAATTCTAATTCTGAATGATTGTTGCATTACTTGTAAATCATAAGAAATAGGCAAAATCTTAATACTAAAACATCCCATTAAAGCACCACTTTGTATCCAACTTTTTATGGAGCTAACCATTTCCGCATTACTTGTAAATCATAAGAAATAGGCAAAAACATCCCATTAAAGCACCACTTTGTATCAAGCTTTTTATGGAGCTAACCATTTCCGCATTACTTGTAAATCATAAGAAATAGGCAAAAACATCCCATTAAAGCACCACTTTGTATCAAGCTTTTTATGGAGCTAACCATTTCCGCATTACTTGTAAATCATAAGAAATAGGCAAAAACATCCCATTAAAGCACCAGTTTGTATCCAGCTTTTTATGGAGCTAACCATTTCCGCATTACTTGTAAATCATAAGAAATAGGCAAAATCTTAATACTAAAACATCCCATTAAAGCACCACTTTGTATCCAGCTTTTTATGGAGCTAACCATTTCCACATTACTTGTAAATCATAAGAAATAGGCAAAATCTTAATACTAAAACATCCCATTAAAGCACCACTTTGTATCCAGCTTTTTATGGAGCTAACCATTTCCAATGTATTTATTACTGATTTGAATTTTCAAATACTTAACGTTGTTTTCAGAAAGGAAATGTTCATCTTTCTTATTTATTGGCCATGTAAAGATAATACAATTTCATATTTGACTCGCTTAAAGCTTATTCTATTCATCTATTCTCAATGTATCTACAAGAAAATATTTAACTAGACAATTTATACAAGTATTTATCTTCATGATTATGAATTAGATAGAATATGCTTTTGTAAGAATAATTTGTTGAAGAATGGTGTAGAAAAAGTCATGTAAATGTAGCATAACCTATTCAAGTAAGAGGGATAGTATAAACATAATAATCAATGTGTGATTTACTTTACTTCAAAAATTTCCAATTATTACGAATGGATAGAATTACTTATGTGAATACTATAACAATGATAGACATTTGAAGTAATAAATACGACTCATCTATAATTTAATATTTGAAGTAAAGTTTTGGTTGTGGTTGAAAAATCAAATGGACACCAGCCATGAAAGCCTAAATACATACGTAATAATGGACATGTTCAATCTGTAATTGGTAAAAAAAAAAAGTGAACTCTCTCTCTTGGCAAAGCATTATCTTGCTGTTAAGAGGTATTTTTCATCGTTGCAGTTCATCCAGAAGAGCTACCAACATCCGAGGGAAAAAAGCATTTAAAAAAGAAATTAATATGAGACGAGTGGAGGTGATAATGTCGTTGCAACCCACAGTAAATTGACAGAATTAGACTTATTAAATTTTAGATGAGTCGCGTTTTTTACACATCTCATCTAAAATTTAATAATTTTTCGCTTCACTGTGGTGTTCCAATACAGTTGAATCTCGATAGAATTAGACTTAATTCAATGCTACAGCTGTGATTTGAACCAAGGATCTCCTGGGCTCCATCCAGTTACTCTTAGCCATTGAGCCAACATACCAGTATGACATTAAATTCATTCTTTTTTTCGTGGTAAACCACTAGGAACTTTCATTTATATGTGAGACAACTACCTTAATGGCAACCTAGAATACATGTACGTTAAGTCCTGGACTTTATAATCCAATTACTATTAGGTCAATTAATGGAAATTGTTCTTTCCCAGTAGGCATGTATAGGAAAAAGTTTGGAAAGGTAGAGTCAGCCTGAAATAGCCCAGGACTTAAAGTACTTTTGTGTTGGAAGTTGCCATTAAGGTAGTTGTCTCATATGTAAATGAAAATTCCTAGTGGTTACCGGGAAAAATGCAAGTCAGTTGGAGAATTTAATGTCATACTGCACATCGGCCATGGTAGCAGAATGGTTAAAAGCAACTGGACAGAGATCAGGAAATCCATGGTTCAAATCCTAGATATAGTCTGATTCTAGCTTTCCATATCTTTTTTTGTAGTTTACATTTTCCAACATATTCTTTGGTATAGAATAAAAAGAAGTATTTCAGAAAGTGGAGTGCCATTGTTACTAAAATTAGGCAAGTGAGTCAACCTTGTATATACTTTTCTCCACTTACAAGTTTTTTATGAAGACTAGTTTCTGGGGACTTCTCCCCTATCGTCAGTTCTGTGGTTGACTGATGATGCATCCGGTGTCTGCATCTGGCTTGGTGTCGTGTTGCCATCTAATGTCCTGGTAAGTTGATGACATCATAAACTTGTAATTGGTAATATAATGTTGTTCTTCAATGTAATACTACTCCTTACTCGTTAAAAATATTTTGTTGTTGGAATTTTCTAATAGTTTACTTTTCTCAAATAGGAACCCATTATTTATGTAGTTATGTAAAAAACTGAAGCTGCTGACAGTGAGAACCAAGACTATGAATAAATTAAACACATTTCACTACTTGCTGTAAGTACTTAAGTCCAAAGCTTTGTATATAGTTACCACTATGGTTCTTTGATGGAAATTTAATTGTTCTTCCACACTGGCAGTGTGTAGCCTAAGATTTGAATAGATGTCAGACTGAAAAGTTCAGCATATTTAGTTGCCACAAAAGGTGCATATCTCATTCTGTATGAGAATCCCTAGTGGTTTACCGGGAAACATATGAGTCGGTTGGAGAAGTTAATGTCATGATGGCATGTTGGCCATGCCAATCATTAAGAGCAACAGGATGGAGACTGGGAGATCCGTGGTTCAAATTCTGGCCATGGCATTGAATTTTTCAGTCTGACTCAATCTATGAAGTAACCAGTTCTATAGGTTCTCTCCACTCCATGAGAGAACTGAGAATTGCCAGTAAAACAGCACTGGCAATTCTGGTAAAATATTTACCTTATAGTACATGCTGGAAATATTATAACTTCTGCTCTCAGGCAGCATATCTCATAAAACTGTTTTCACTCACTTCAGCAGGAATTCTTTTCCTATCCCTCCTACACTACAGGAAATTTTTAAGGACCCTATTAGATACTACAGAACAGAGCATTGAGCCTATTGACCTTCAGTGACATAGCACTGCATAAGTTTATTTCATTTATAGAGGAGAAAAATATTAGTAACCTGGCATACCATAAGTGACGAAACACAAATAGAGTACTTGGGAGCTGTGTTCTGATATAAAATGTTAGCCAATTAATTATTATACACACAAATGTAAATTAGCATTACAGTCACCCATTTGACATGAAGGGATTTTGAATCTCTCTTCTTTGTCCTTGTCACAATATTCAATCATGTTATACAGAATTTCTCGCACCTGCTGATATATGACACATTGCTGTCCATAAGACATGATTGATTCTGAACAGTGTACATACATTGTCTTGCTATGTATGTGTGATAAGCTCATGTAAGCATCCCTGTTGTTTGCACACTTTCCAGTATGCTCACATGCTTTGCTATGTAGTACTGGCTCACTTATCTCATTCTCAGCAACACATAACTCACCAACTGTTATGTGTCTACAGGACTAAGGTTTGACTTTGGTAAATACCAACCCTCTCACTAAACTCTGCTGAAAAGCACAGAACACCAATGAGACTTTCTTACTGAAAAAATTATTAGCTCAGCAAAGGTAGTTGGCAATCAAGACCAACTGAAGCTATAGATGTACAGATGTGATTCCTCAACTGCTTCACTGCTCTACTTCTTGCTCTTCAGGAACACTCTGACAGTATTTACTGCAAAGTGACTGAATTATATGTTACTGAACATTCACATTAATTAAGAGTAGTTGCAATATTTCAAAAAGTTTTAAAATACGTGCCAGACAGGATAAAATGATGAAACAAGAGGACACTTTTTTGGATAATACCTAATTATATCTTAGAACTGCTTCTTTATTTATGACTAGTAATATTGACAGAAACCCATATACATTGATTTTAGTATGAAAATTTATAAGCTCTGTAATTGTTATTTTTAATACTAATATGTAGTCAAGAATTTAACTTTTGTAACCTTCACTGAGAAAACAAGTATAGAATGTTTTCTTATGAAACTTCTTTTAAGAAATAGATCCTGCATTAATAAAAATATATACACTATCTGCACATACATTCTCACATATTGTGCTTAAGTATACAGGTAAGTAGTTGTAATGTTAGGGTGTTCCCAGAAATAATGTACACTCTGCATGCCCGCAATGAATGCTTATCTGCAAGCTATTGTGGTAGCTGTGCAGATTTAACTCAATTACTTCAAGCTTTACTTGTCTGAAAGCTATTGAAATGAATGACTAGAATCAATCAGGTCACAACAATGTTTTTGATCAAATATCTTTCATTAACGCTGCACTTTAATGTAGGTGTGCCAAGATATCTAAAAATTGCTTAAAATAAAAAAGAATTACAATAGGTTAACAGTATTGCCAAAGTTCTGCAAAAATCTTGTTACATTTGAGGATAATAAACATACCAGAAGTTGAAGATCTAAAGATTAACTGCAAAGCTCATTATTGTCAGTTTTTAGAAGAAAACAGACAAATAGCTCACTGCTTTTTCTCAATAAACAAAACTACATCTAGGTAGTCTGTGGAGCATATGGTAGGTAATCAAAATCATTTTGTCACACAGTCTTCATTTCAGATTATATCACTAGTCCTCATACTGAAAAAATGCACTTCAGGTTAGGTTTAACAACATGAAATGACCTAAACAAAATGTATCAAAATTAACTTTAAAGGATAATTTCCAAATCAAATCACTCAACAACAACAACAAAATATTTAGCTTCACTGAAGTGTATGAGGATTATTCTAAATAGCTGAAACTGATTGAAAAAATAACAACTTTACCAAGTAACTTGATGCATTATTTCTGACATACCCCTATGTGAAATTAGTACTTTAGATAATTAAACATTCATGGAATTCTCAAAGAGATCTAGAAGTCGTTTTATGCCCTTAATTTGTTCTGCCAGTTTGTAAATAGGCTTCATGGATTTACTGAGTTCTTCACACTTTGCCATAAGCTGATACATTGATTTTATATTTGAGTCAACTGCATCACATGTTTTGCACACTGCATCACGGTACACTTCCAGGCACTCTACTGTAAGTGCTGATACACTACGAAGAATTCCTGCTAAGTTTTCAGTCAAAGTATCTACTGAGGTAGCAACCTTTTTAACCTCACTTTCTAAATCATTAAGCACATTTGGATCAATTATTGGGAGTTGTGGCATCAGAGCCTGACGATATAGACACGGTGTTGAAATACGTGATCCTGGGAAGGGAGGCGTGTCACCTTTCTTTGAGACAGGACTAGATAGTTTTATTTTGGTTTCCAGGTCTTCAGTTACATAGAACACCATATCACCTTCCTTGGTTACAGTTCCTTCTAAAGACAAATCCTCCAGAGGTGGTCTTGTTCCCAGCAAATCAGCACTTTCATTTTCTTGGTTTGGCTTGCGAAGTTCTAATTTATCTGGCCTTTTCGTGTCACCGTCAGGGAAAAAATCTTGCTGTAACCTATGTACTTTTTCCCCAAGAGTCATTTTCTTGACACCCATGTCCAAGTCTGCTGAGCCAGGTGATCCAGACAAGAAGTCTTGAGGCGACGCCTGAGAATCAAAGGAAATTTCCGAATAAGATGCTGTCATCTCGTGCAGCCTCTCATCATACATATCAAGATTAGAAACGCAATCATTCCGAGGAGATAAATGCTCCAGTTTATTTGACAACTCTGTTGCAAATTCTGGGTTAAAGGTTTCGAAATCATTTTCACAAGGTGACTGTTCTTCCGATTTAGGCTTTGATGTAGCCATGCTGATAAGCACTGATCAAGAGAGACCTATCGCGAATATATGTTATGACACCAAAACAAATTCAACACCCACACAATTAGTCACAGCCAGTTAAGATCTCAATCGGATACGTTTAAAAGGAACGCTTGCCATTTAGGAAGGCAAAGATTACGTAACACCAAAATTATCTGCGAGAGTTATTTGTTTTAAATTTAAATTATATGTTCATATCTTTTTATTGTTTATACTTTGTTTATAGCAGCTCCAATTGTGAGAAATGGAACTAATCAATTCTGCAATTAACAAAATAATACCAACTAAAACAGAATTCGCTCCATAACATTCCCTTTCAGTTTGTTGGAGCATGTGGTTGGAGCAAAACTGTTTCTATCGAATCTATGATTGAATCTGATTACAAATTGTAGAAAGTGTCAGTCAGAGAGTTAAAAGACAGAGATGGATTTCAGGTATTTTATTAATGTTTAAACTCTGTTCTATCCCTGATAATTTAAACATTTGCTATAAAGGACCTAGAGTTTTATCAATATGCCTTTCCTTCGTAGTTTTGTAAAGTTGGCAGCCAGTAGATGTTTCAGTCTGAACTACCCCAGCGCTCCAATGGTGAAACACAAAAGTATTTCTGCTGATCTCAGCGGCACGCCGCGGAAATAGTAAAAGACAAAGAATGACAAAACAGAGATGCACATAAAATATCCAAATATTAATTTCACTTCTGCTATTGGTAAATGTTGAACCGCTTATTCTCCTGATTAATTCTTAAACAAGTGTAAATTCAAAATTACATATTCAAAATCAGTTCTAAATGGACAAGGATAAAAATGTCAAAAATACATTATCTTCACTTTCAAAAATTTTACAACGCATTGCCTTTATTTTCTTTCAGGGGTTAATTGTGGTACCACTTTTTCAATAACATACGCTATATTTGGTGCTCAATTTTCCTACTTTTCAATGTTAGCGGTTAATAGTTAAATGACAAATTTAATTCTGCTCTCTAGATTAATGACATTTATTTCTTGTTTATAATACTACCTATCATCATCACCACCACCATCATCATCATCATCATCATCATCATCATCATCATCATCATCATCATCATCATCATCATCATCATCATCATCATCATCATCATCATCATCATCATCATCATCATCATCATCATCATCATTATTATTATTATTATTATTATTATTATTATTATTATTA